>JAOXJJ010000648.1:274954-290679 GCA_025769935.1 Phoenix roebelenii | reverse complement strand
GTCTAAGTGCATGTATGAATGATGTATCTTGGCTTTGGCATTTGCGGTTCGGACATGTAAACTTCGGTGCTCTAAAGTTTCTTTCAAGTAAAAGAATGGTGAAGGGGCTGCCTTATATTGATGTCCCTAATAATATATGTGAGGGGTATGTTCTTGGCAAACATCCAAGGAGGAGCTTTCCAAAGAAGTCTTACAACAAAGCAAAAAAACCACTTCAACTTATCCACACCGATATTTGCGGACCAATTACTCCAAGCTCAATTGGAGGTCGTTACTATTTTCTAACTTTTATTGATGATTTCAGCGGAAAAACATGTGGGTATCTCTTGAGGAAGAAGTCAGAAGCATTTCAAGTTTTCAAAGAGTTTAAAACTTTGGTGGAGAATCAAAGTGGCCATACCATCAAGACGTTGCGGTCAGATCGTGGAGGAGAATTCACATCCAACAAAATTTGAAGCTTTTTGCAAAACTTATGGTATTTGGAGATCCTTGACTGCTCCATACTCACCTCAACAAAATGGCATCGCGGAAAGAAAAAATCGGATTATACTTGACATGGTCCGAAGCATGCTTAAAACAAAGGAGATGTCGAAGGAGTTTTGGGGCGAGATCGTCAATTATGCAGTCTATTTGCTTAATAGATGCCCCATAAAAAACTTGGAAGAAGTAACACCACAAGAAGCATGGAGTGGATACAAGCCTGATATCTCTCATTTGAAGATGTTTGGGTGCATAGCTTATGCACATATTCCGGATCAAAGGAGAAGCAAGTTAGATGATAAAAGGTTACCATGCATCTTCATCGGGTACAATGCAAGATCCAAAGCCTATAAACTCTATGAACCAAAGGAGAAGAAAGTTATTGTAAGCTGAGATGTAGAGTTCCAAGAAGATGGCATTTGGAATTGGAACACTAACATGGTGATGATATAAGATGAAGAGCAGATCAAGGAGCAAATTAGAGAGTCAACACCGTCTTCATCTCCTACTTCATCGGTTGAAGATGTTTCAACACCACTAAAGATAAGAAGCATTCAAGATTTATATGAGGTGACAACTCCTCTAAATCTTATTTGTCTTTTTGCTAATGAAGAAATAATTTCTTTTGAAGATGCTATCAAAGATAAGAAGCGGAGGAAAGCCATGAATGAAGAGATAGAAGCCATAGAAAAAAAATGAAACATGGAAGCTCACTTCTTTACCAAGTGGGCTTGAACCAATTGGAGTAAAGTAGGTTAACAAAGTCAAAAGAAATTCGCAAGGTGAAGTGGAGAAATACAAAGCACGACTTGTAGCTAAAGGCTACAAGCAAAAGGCCGGAATTGACTACGAGGAGGTTTTTGCTCCTGTTGCTCGAATGGAGATCATTCGCTTGGTAATTTCTTTGGCGGCTCAAAACAAATGAAAGATTTTTCAACTTGATGTCAAATCAGCTTCTCTTAATGGCCACTTGAATGAAGAAGCGTATATTAAGCAACCCAAAAGTTATGTTAGAAGTGGACAAGAAGACAAAGTGTTGAAATTAAAAAGGGCGCTCTACGGTTTGAAGCAAGCACCTAGAGCTTGGAATTCAAGAATTGATGCTTATTTCAAGGCAAATGGGTTTGTTCAATGCCCCTATGAACAAGCTCTCTATATCAAAGAGAAGGATGGGAACAAATTACTTGTCTCATTATATATTGATGATCTTATCTTCACCGGCAATTCTATATAATTGAACAAAGAATTCAAACAAGCAATAGCGAAGGAGTTCGAAATGACTGACATGGGACTTATGTCCTATTTTCTTGGTTTAGAAGTGAATCAATTAAAAGATGGATTTTTTTTCCCAAGAGCACTATGCAAAGGAAGTGATTAAAAGGTTCAAGATTGAAGATTGTAATTCTATTAACACACCAGTGGATTGTGGTGCAAAATTGTCCAAGAATGATGAAGGCAAGGTGATTGATCCTATACTTTACAAAAGCTTGGTAGGATGCTTGAGATATCTGACATGTACAAGACCAGACATACTATATAGCGTTGGTTTGGTGAGTCGGTTCATGGAGGAACCAAAATCATCTCATTGGAAGGCGGCAAAGAGGATCCTACGTTATGTTCAAGGTACTCTGAGCCTTGGCTTATTCTATTTTTATTCTAATAATTTTCAACTTGAAGGCTATTCTGATAGTGATTGGGTTGGAGACTTGGATGACCAAAAAAGTACTTCCGAATTTGTATGTTTCATGGGTAATACAGCATTCTCATGGATGTCTAAGAAGCAAGCTATTGTTACTCTCTCAACTTGTGAAGCAGAATATGTTGCAGCATCTTCATGTATTAGTCAAGCAATATGGCTAAGGAGCTTGCTAAAAGAGATTAATTTTGATCAAAATGAAGCTACACAAATTTACATTGATAGCAAGTCGGCAATTGCTTTAGGGAAGAATCCGGTTTATCATCAAAGGAGCAAACATATAGATGTTTGTTTTCATTCAATCCGGAAGCATGTGAAGAATAAAGATGTGGAGCTTATTTATGTGAAGATTCATGATCAAGTTGCGGACATTTTCACTAAACCACTTGGAGTTGATCTCTTCGACAATTTCAAAGGTTTGCTTGGTATGAAGGATGGAAAACAATTAAGTTTAAAGGGAGGTGTTGAAAATAAATAAACTTAATTGTGCATTAAATCAAGAGATGTTATTTGAGATGTTTGTGTTTCCAAGAGACCTTTTGTCTTATCAATGAAAGTTACTTAGAATTCCTCTTCATGAATAAAACCGAAGTGTCATTCATAAATATGACTCTTAGTATTTTGCATAGAGATTACTTAAAGGGTTGTAAAATCCTCTTTATAAAGGGTTGTTATTTGAGTCATTTTGTAATGAAAAGAATTGAAGAAATTTAATATAGAGTAAAGCCCTCTTCATTCCTTAGTGAGAAAAATACTATGTATTCTTCTTCTCCTCCATCCACCTCTTCATAGAATCTGCTCCTTTAGACAAGTCTCCAGCTATTCAAATCAGATGGATGGACTACTGGTAACGTAGAGCTCATTTTAGTGCAAATGACTGACCAATGACCAAATGTACATAAGTAGGAAAAGGTATACATTATGTACTTCTCATGCAGTGCCACCTAAAGATTCCACTTGGATAAAATAGCATCTATCTTCTCATCCTTGATGGAACCACTTCAAGCACTTCCTCATCGTCTACAAACCTTTCTACTTCCCTTGCCACTATAGATGTTGCCTTCTCCTACAAGAATATAAGACCTTCTTCTTGAGCTACTGATATTACAAGTGAAGAATCAACCATCTGGTGCCCTACTTCAATTGCCTTATCATCTCTCGAAGATGCTATAGGTAGAGAATGCAGATAGAGGTAGACTGGATTGATTAATCCATGCTTATAGATGCTAATAGTCCTAGTATGGGTGCTTCATGCAGCTTGCTCCACCTCTACTGGTGGTTGTGTTTCTAGTGGTAACATGTTTCTGGTAGCCAAATCCGTCATTGCCATGAAAAAGTGCTACAAAGCTCCTTTCATTGCCTCCTCATTGCTAACTAGATGCTTGGGCACAACCACCATAGGTTGCCATATAGCTTTCTCTTTTGCTATCATACAAGCAAATATTCTCTTTCACTCGAGAACTTATTTTTCCTACATATTCATTCATGTCGACCGCCTTTTACTACTTACCATTGGGCACAGTGATTGTTTGCACAATCGCCTTCCTCTTCACCAGCAAGACTTTGGCTAGAAGCTGTAGACATTATTGTCAAATTTTACTTAGCAAGTTTGTTCTCCTTCTCTAGCCTCTTTGCCTTGGGATTTTCCATTTCCTCCTCTTTACAAATATTTTCTATCTCTTTCATGATGGTCCAGACTTTGGACCTCATTCCTTGTCGTACATCCTCAATTTTTTTCTATATGGTCTCTACCATGGTTTTGTTCATCACAGGCATATATATGTGAGTAGCAGCTCCACTTTTTTGTCAAATAAAATTATATATATGGCACCCAATCTTTGCATTGAAAATGTGTGCGTCAAAGTTGTGTAAATTGTTTATTAAGATGCCCTATTCAATGCATATCCCTAGACTATGCAATAGGGCATAATGGGTATCTATCATGGTTAACAATCAATGACATAAGACCATCTCTTAGAAACTACTATTGGAGATGAAGATGTCGATCTCATAAGTGCAGCATATAAATAGCCTTATGACTTGAGGGAACGACCATCCATTGCAATTTTGGTTCAATAAATTTGGGGTCAAACCTAACCTTGTATTGACACTGATGCCCTAAATTTCGTCCTTGATAGAGGGCAAACAGATTTATTGTGCCTCGTCATGAGTGAGATTAATGATTATTTCAATAAGAAATCCATTTATTGTATTTTATCCATATCAGAATAGAGATACATCAGGCACAAATGTTCTATTGCTAGGCAGTGTATTAGTTGAATCGATTCCATTTTATACTTATTATTTAATTTAAATAAACAAAACACTATGCAAAATTAAATTTATGCATGCATCATATTTCTATGATCCATCCTATGATCCAAGATTCTTGATCGACCATGTAGTGTTAATATTTTCACAACAATTTATGATAAAGGGAGGTGGATACATGAGTCATTATTGTGCAAAAAGGGGAGACTTTTCTGATCATGCTATCTATTAAGGAATAGCATGATTTTACATCTTTATATGCATGAAGCTAGTCCATCTTACTTCATTGTGACTTGGCAAACCCGTTGAGTACCTTTAGACATAGTAGATAAGAAACCCAAATTGATTTTATATGCATGAAGCTAGTCCATCATCATTGACCTTTTTGCTAGATCTCTTTTGAGTCACCACCAAACTTTGGCTATCTTTTTGAGTAGGTAAATTAGATCCTTGATATAGAGATTGGTTCATGCGGTTTGGTATAAGAATTATTTAGCTGATTTGATGGCTAAGATCTGAACTCCACCATGGATTAGCATTTTCAGTGTAGTGGGCTCATACAGCCAACTTTAGGTGCCTAATCTATCTAGAAATACTAGGGTAGTGGGCTAATAGTTAAACTTCTGTGGAGAGAACAAGCTGCTAGTCTAAAAGTGCTTTTATTGAGCCTACTAGAAACCAGAAAAATGTAAGAAAAGAAATGAATTTAAATTGAATTAATTAATTAATTAATTATATAAAATATAAATCATAGAAAATGATACATTTAAATAAAAATAATCATATATAAAAGTGTATTAGCATAATTTTAGGGATTATATAACAACTTGTATCAGCGTATATTATTTTTCTTTATCAACGTGATCTTGTATCGTTAGTGTTATTTTTCTTTGTTATCGTGATTCTTTATCAGTCAATATTTTTTTTTAGCACGATCTTGTTAGAGTGATTTAGGGATTACATAATAACTTGTATCAACAAGTATTATTTTTCTTTGTTAACATTATTTTTATATCAGCCTATATTATTTTTCTTACATGGAGTCTGTACACAAGAATATAAAACCCCTGAGATGTACCAAATGTGATAGAATAGAGAAATAAAATCATTTTTTCTTTATTTTTCTCTTATTTTTCTCTTCTTCTGCAAATATTTTAATATAGTATCAAAGCCACTAATCACCTAATCTTCCGCCACTATCTATTCTGCATTTGCTGTGACTGTTGTTGCCATATCTAGAAATTTTGAAGACTTCTATTGCTGATCTATCGATCTGTGTTTCTGGATAAATCAATATCCGGAAATCCTCTATTTTTGGTGGATCCACAGATTCTCTGTTTCTCGACAAATTCTCTTTTTTCTAATGAATTAATATTGATCTCATTAGTAGATCTACATATTCTTTATTTCTTATAGATTAATACTCCGTCGCTCGGCCCTATTCTCTCCCACCTCAAAATGACATGGTATTTGCACGTCTTAACGCATTCTACCTATAAATTTTAAACGTTAGGACCAAACAAGGGCAACTTGACCCGGTCACCTTAGCTACTAATGGGATGAAATATCCCTGTTATCTTTCTCAATTTTTTTTCAAAAAACCTCAGGAGGGGCTTTTCAAAAAGTCTCAAGATGTGTTTTATATACATATAGAGATACATACGTATATATATATGATGCTCCACGTCTGTGGATGATACCTAATGTATTTTCTCCTAATTATACCCATATTTTTCAAGTTCCTTTCATGGTTATTTTAGGGAAAGCAACAGTGAAATATTACTTTATGTATAAATTGCTCATCTTCCTGGGAAGCAGCAGAATTACACCTCTAGTCATGCTAATGTTAATTAGTGCCTCTAAGGGTGGACATCTATCATGAAAATATACTATAGCCATAACCAACAATCATTATTTCTAACTACTAAAGTTTCTGTCTTGACCAAGCATTTCCATTCAGATCTACCCTTATGTTATATCAAGCTATTAATAGTTAGAAAATAACAAATTTACTATAAATTTATTCTTCTCCTTACCACCTGTCCCAATTTCTATAGCTCAATGCATTAAACAGAGTTAACACTGAGCAATCATATTGCCAAATGAAAGATCTTTGATGTTTCTTCACTAGCAGGTTAGTTTTTCCACCATAATAAAACCACCATCATATCTGTAGCTAAGCCCATTATTTTCCCTTCTTATAGCCAGGAACACCATTGTATGCCTCTAGGAGTCAATATATTTGAAAGCCCTTATCTGTCCCTACCAGGGTAACAAAGTTTCGCACTGTGAAGGCCTTTCATTGAATGGTAAGTTCTTGAGAGCATTGTGGTGGTTTACAGCTATAGGTAATTCGAAGCTCAAATCTCATATACCATAAGTAATTTTGCTTGATTGTGAGAATTACAACTCTCTGCATCATTGTATTTATGTCTACAATCTACACTTACTCTGCTGGAGTTTTATGAAACAAATATTTCAAATCTAAGTTACTGTTCCACAAGATTTCACCATATCTAAGCACATGAACTTTGAGACCAGGAAAACGCTTGAGTCAGAGCTGATCATGGAAACCTGCGTCAAACTTTACCTGTAACCTGACTAAAATCTTACTCAGAGTTACTCCTTTAACTTAATGATAAATTTAACTTTCTTAAAATACTTAAATCAACATGAAGATATAGTTCCTTATTCTTAGATTTCCAAATTTTAATTCAAGCTGTATTAGTGGTTTTTTTTTTTTTTTTTTTTTTTTTGACTCATAGATGCTATTACATCTTTTTAATATTGCTTGTAACAGCTCATTCCTTCAGCTTGTAGAAAAGAGTTCTTCTCGATCATTTGAAACGAAGTGAATTAAAGTGAATAAAGTGAGTCGAAGAGTTGTGCTTTACTTCCTTCAGCTTGTTTTAATTATGTACAGGTTTCAGCCCATCATTGGAGTAGGCACCTTATGCAGCCACCAAACACAATTCTGACATGTTCAGATCTGAGCTATCAAATTCTAAGTCAAAATTGGGCCTAGTCTAGGCCTTCCTTTACCAACTTAAAGATGACTTTGCCCTACCTTAAATGGTGAACTTTAGAGATCGATAATTTTCGTTACATGCATCACATGCCAAATTTCTTGATTGTTACAACAGGAAGGCCTACTCATGGTTGCATATGTGGCATATTGGTGCCATCGTTTGGAATTTATCAATTTTTTAACTCAACTTTTACCATTATTATGCGAATTGCAGGAGGCCCTTCTCTAATCTTGTATAAACTTATATTTGTATATTCTGTGCATTCCATCTTTTCCATAAGATAAACCTTAACTTCATGATAGTTCCTATCAAGGAGAGAAACAAGAAAGGTGCACTAAGTAATAGAGGGATTTCATTAGAGATCACAACCATTTGTGTTTCCACTCACATGATGCCAACCCTCATACTTCACCTTGGCATGTGTAGCTTGTCGTAGTTGAAAACTGAAGTCAATGGAAGAATGCTTTGTTTTTTTGATGTAAGGGGAGGGTAGAACCACCCAAATTCATTAAGTTGTGAAACTATTAGCAGTGTTATGTACAGAGAGAGAGGTCTGTACTGAGTATGCTCTGTACAGCCCAACACTAGAGAGGGCGGAGAAGATCTAATGATTAGCACATGGAGAAGAAGCTCAAGGACTACTCGAAAGTGTCTGCAATAATTCATTGACTGGTATTAGGTATCTTTCTTTGTGACAGGAAATCCAGTATTTCAGTAGTTCTAAGATTTTCTGAAGAAGTTTGGAAGTAGAAACTGCTTCATACTTAAAAGCTCTATTGTTTCTCTCTTGCCAGATGTGCACCAACACAGAATGGTGAGCAAGCAGTTTATTGCAAGTTTTTGCTCCTTGCATAGGGATGTTTCCCTCCAATGAGTCCATATATCTTCCATGTTGCTGGGGGGAGAAGGTAGCAAAAATCTTTCTAGGGCTGTTTGCCAAATCTATTTTGTATATGTGCAAGAGATGAATATGTGATTTACTGTTTCCTGTTCTAATACACATAAGTAGCATGCCGATGGATGCTTAAAATATAATGCCGGTAGCACTCTTAAGCACAAAAGTGGTACTGTCCTGAGACGTCCAATTCAGAAAGTACCGAGTCATACGGGAGGGGGACCAACATCGTTCTGCCCCTTAGTTCAAAAAACTAACAAGGAGAGGATAGAGAGAGAAGGGAAGAGAGGAAAAAAGAGAGAGCTTTTGAGCCTCATCTCCTTCGGGCGTGGATTAATAGGGGCAGAACTTCAATTTCAAACCAACAAAATAGAGGCAGGCTTCGTAATAGAGGATTCAACTCGTCTTTTTTTTTTTTGAATTCTTTTAAGTTGGTTAGTAGCAATAGGCCTATCCACATTATATACAACAACTTGTTGATGAGTCTCTCGAATAACTCATGCCTATCAAGTTACTGGGGAAAAAAAAAAAAGCCTATCCAAATAAAGGGTTGTGGCTCGGCATTATTCTAAACCCGTACAAAACTTGTGGTGTGAGATCCAATAATAAAATAATTAGACAAGTTTTCAGCTTCAGTTGTAACAAAGTTTGAGTCGGATATGATTAAATAATAAATTAATCAAGCTTGGTTCTAAAATTTAGAGCTAGAATTAATTTGAAATCAAGTTTGGTTAAATTGGAGCTGAACCAAGCTCAACTCAATTACGCCCCACGTGCCACCTAGCACGTGCCATATGGGTCAGAAGAGGCGAGCTGAAGGGAAATCTAAATCATAATTGATTGCTTCCATTCCACGGCCCACCCTTCTTTTTATATGATGAAGTGGAAAAGAAAGGGAGGGCCGGTATTTAGACTTTCCCCTTGGTTGTTATGAGAGGCGTTCTGCCTTGTTGCTTTCCTGTCCAAGTCCAATCCCTAATCATCTCCTCTCTCCAAAAGCCTTCTCCTCCTTCGCATCGTCTTCAACGTCAATACCGAAAACCCCTCCATCTTCCTCCTCTCGTAGTTACCGCTTCTTCTCTTCCGATGGGATCGCCTCGGAAAGAAGAAGAAGAAAATAATCAAGGTAAGGAGAAGAACGAGATGAAGGCAAAGGAGAAAGGAGGAACAGAACCTGCGGTGGAATCCACTTCCTCTTCGCCTTCTCCTCCTCCACCTCTCCAGCCTCCGGAGAAGCCGTTGCCGGGCGATTGCTGCGGGAGCGGTTGCGTCCGATGCGTCTGGGATATCTACTACGAGGAGCTCGACGCCTATAACAAAGCCTTCTCCTCCTCCCAATCCACCGAACGAAAGGCCAATGATTAAACAATACCGCCTCGATTCTCTTCTTGCAAAGGTGATTATTTCGTCGCATCAATTGAATCGTTTTCGAAAGAAAAAACCTTTGTATGAAGTAGTTATTGAAATTTTTTTCGATTTGATATACGCTTTTCTTTTCATATTTATGTAATTGGCAATGAAGGATTAACAGATCCAGTGCCAAATTGCTAACATCTAATTAGTGTGTTTGTGTTTGTGTTTATGTGTGTAGTAGGTGAAAGGCTTTCTTTTGACTTTGTTTATGTTATATGTTCATTTTTATCAGATTCTTTCCTCTTGTTGAGCCTTTTATAAAACAGTTGAAGAGAATTATGGTATCAGAAAATTAGAGCGTGTTTCAGTATGATTGTAGCATATTCTTCTGCAAGGATCTGTCTTTTTGTGGATTGATGGAAGCTTCCAACAAATGTAAAATGTTGGTTGTTTAGCCCCAAGAAACTTTGGGATGCACAAGTTTCATTCCTATCCCAACTTCTGATCTTAGGGCTTGTTTACCTTGGGGCTTGTTTGGGGGATTGGGTTGAAAATTCTATAAGATTCATGGGTTGACGGTATAACCAGCAAAATTATAAGATTACAGGTTGGGCTAGGCCTATATTCGTAAAATTCGGATTGGCCCACTCTAAAGCCACTCTTAGATATTTATGAATATAAGCCAAGCCTAGCTTATAATTTTATGATTTTGTTGGTTGTACTGATCCAATCTATGAATCCTATAGAATAGAATTTTTAGCCAATCATGCAAATAGGCCTTTAAATGGAAAAATGACCTTCTTTAGTTCTTTTAGTCGAGAAACTAGCCCTGGCATTGTGCTCCATGTGGTTAATTTCTTCATACTTACAATTGAAGATGGACCAAATGAACTTATGCATGCTTTGCATGAAATGAGCTTATGATTAAAAAATGTACATAAAATAGTTATTATCAGTTACTTTTATGTGATTTTAATTAAAACAATTAACAATTTAAGCACCAACACATGCAATTAGTACTTTTTTTCATGGTCGTAGTGGAATCTTTATTGACTTTGCCTATCTTTCTTTCCTTTTTTCTAACAAAAAAAGAAAAAGCCTACAATTTCATTACCAAGAGATAACAAAGAAGCATAGTTAACAGGCATGCAGTAAAGTTAGTTTTAAAGCATCTGGTTTAATAACACCATCTAGCACTTGCTCATATGGTATCATCCCTTGCACCTAGGCAAGACAGTAGGGGTTCGATTCCAGTTAGAGATAGTCCTCAAGGTATATGGTGGATATAGGGTAGGAATGTGGCATATGAAATAGTTATACTTCAAATAATTATGCTACGGTTTATAACATTGAGTGCATTTAGTGAAAAGAAAACATATATAATTATGGTCTACTTTGGTGGATATTTCAATTATGCGGATAATCTTGATAACTATATAAAAAAAGTCAATAGTTTTTAATTGCAAAAATTTATTATAAAGCCTAATATACATTATTGACCCTTTTTCTATTTGCTTAAACTATTAGCTTCAATTGGTCACTAAACCTTATGTTTGATTATTTATTTAAGCTTCCTTGGTTTAGTTGTTATCCTCATTTTGCTTGTTTCTAATTCAATTATCCCTCCGCATGTATGATCCAAGCCACACATCAGAGAGGGTGCCAAGTCTTGTATACATTGTCGACCCTTTCCTATCAGTTTAAATTTTTAGAATAAATAAATTAATTAATATTTATATCCAAAATATAATTACAAATTTTTAGTTTACTTATGCATAAAATACATTTATAAGGTCTCATCCTGCTCAATACATATAAGTTGCAATTTAATCGTAAATTCTATTATTTGAGGCTTTTTCTTATTGTGCCTGACGTATTCTCCTGACACATTTGTTCCAAGTCCAACTGTTAAATAGGTCATATATCTATACTATAAATCAATTTTCTTAGGTGTTCATTCCACATACATCATGTGGATGTCTGCATGAAGTAAAGAAACAAAAAATAGTCATTCCCAACAATTACCTCATGACGCATCAATCCTGCATGCCACATGTCAAGAGTGCTAGCCCCCAGAGAGAGAAAAACATGGTAGGTTGAGAACATATAGCGGAAAAATCATACTATACCCCTATGATTAATAATAGTAAATGCAATAATAAGCAGCAGTAAAATTTGTGATATACTTATGCTGACAGATTCAACATACAAATTGGTGTAGTATATTTCTTGCCATATTCCCATCTAGAGCTATGCACAACCTCTGGACTTGGTATAATTGCCAAGCTCCATTCAGTTCTACTTTGCTCACTTTGTGGGTTTGTTAGGATTTCTCTAAACCTTAAAGCTCTTCAAAAAATAAAAGATGACAAATAGCAGATGAGAGGATATCACAAGATAGAGAGATGTATTATTTTCAAAAGATGCTAGCCCCTATGTATGTATGTATGTTGGTTAGGACTAAATGGGGCCCACTATAATGTAATCATTCATGCACACTAGAGGGGTTGGTCCATTTTAGGGGTGTAATCGAGCTGAGTTGAGTCAAGTAGCTAGAGACTTGAGCTCAACTGATTCAAAATACTTGGGCTTGAAACTTGACTCGAGATCAATTAGATCTTAATATTTAAGCTCGAACTCGGCTTGATCAAAATAAAGCAATATTTAAGATCGACTCGACTCGACTTGAATATCAACCGAGCCATAATTTGGGCCTTCGTCTTGATTTAAAAATACAATTAAAAGTTAGAAGTTAAGTTAGATTAAAAAATATATTAAAATATTAAATTAATACTATCTATTATAAATAAAATATAATATTACTAAAAAATATATACTTGATTAGGTTTGCGAGCTTTCGAGAGTATTTTGTTACTCGAGCTCAACTCAAGCTCGGTAGTGGTCGAGTTGAGTCGAACTTAGACCTGAATCGAGCTCGAGCAGCTCACGAGCTGCTTGGTTTATTTGTACCCCTAGTCTCTTTCTCTTATGTGATAAGAGATGGCCAGGTTTCCCTTGAGTTGGACTTGCACTTACTTCTTAAGCAATGAGCCTAGTAAGGGGGGCGTCTAATAACGGACCTTAAATATGTTTCAAGTTCAAAATTCTAAATAATTCGGTCTATCACATATAAAGCCTGGTATTGCCTAATAGCTTATAGGCATCAATATGGGAAGCCTAAAACATTGTTTACATAGCACCATAAGACCCATAAAACTCTTTTGAAGTCCTAATTGGCTAATTAATGACTTTTAACAATTACTTAGAGCCTAATAAGATGTATGCACATATCATAGGATCCTACCTACATGTACACAGTGATTCCATAATAAGCTAAGTTACATGTAGAGCATGTGAGACCACACCAGTAGGCTAGACTTGGATTTTAATTAGAGAACTATAGGTGTACATTCAATCAACAATTAGTTATTTAGGGCTATCATATCTCTCGTGTTCATCTACAATTGTAAGTGACTTGTACGAAAATAATATTACAAAGAAACCAGTAAGGTTGAAAACACTTTGACATAAAATCCCTCCATCCGATAGTATAATAATTTGCAGCCATATCCCTCCACTATATCCAATAACTCATGTTGATCTCTAAGAAAATGGTATAGCACTGTGAAACCCATAAATAGACACTTATTCATCAAACTTTGGATCGATTGAATACTAGAGAAACTATTTCTCCAGAACCATTTGCAGAACAACAAGTGCATATTTATTCATATGTAAATATACTTATCAAAACAATTTTGCCAAAGCACCTATTGATTTATCTTATCTAACTAGCTAGTTCTCTCTAACTGAACTAGGTTCTCTTATTTCAAGTAACGGATTACATAATGTACATATCATATGATCGCAACATAGATTTTGTGCACTCAATAAGCCATCATATGAGAGCTTTGATCTTGGTTTAAGCAGTTCAACCATCAAATTAACTCGACCCATGCTAGCTCATATGGACACCTCATGTCAAAGGAAAACAAAGATTATCATATAATGAGAACATTATTAAACTTGACAGTAGTTTCAACTATAATGCAGCTTGTCAATGTAACACCCAAGTGATGTTACAGAGTCTCCAATTTAGGAAATGAGAGAACATCACTACCATCATGTGATCATCATCTACGCTTGTTAGCCACTTGAGTTGCGTCTCTGTTGTCCGATTCCTGTTTACCTAAAAATACGCTAAATAGATCGTTGTTAAAACTGACGAACAAAGTTTAATTTTAATTATACTCTTATCTTTTCTACTCGAAGAATAGTGGTCGTAAGAGGTTGATCCACAGGGAGACGATTGGAGTTGCATAAAAATTAAAACGTTGACTCGGATTCGAAATCGATTTTTGAATGATAGAAGAAAAACATTACGTCGAGGATATTGAATTATTTTCTGGTCTACCAGAGAATATTTTCTAATTGAAATTAACGAAAAGATAGGTACTTAGATTCGAAAAGCATTTATATATTTAATTAATCAAAGAAGAGCTTTGGCATAGATTAAAATGGATGAAACTAAAAAGATTGAAGCGAACATAAATTGCATAAAAGGAAGATTTAATGTATTGCATAAAGAAAATTAAAATTGCAGCATAAATAAAAATTCTTAAGAGTAAAACTCTTCACCAAAATAAAACTCTCTAAAATTAAAACTTAAAACAAAACCTCTCAACATAAGACTTTCAATCAAAATTCAAACTAAAAAAGAAAAAAAAAACATTGCTCTCATAAAACTCAAACCAAAACAAATAAAATACTATCTTTTTTTTTCTTTCTTCCCCAAAATAGAGCTTTCTCCCCTGTTTTCTTTTGGCCCCACCCGAGCACAGAACCTCTCCTCCCTCCTCTATGTTTCTTCGCCTCCACCCAGCTGAGAACTCCCACTCCTTATAGTCGTGGGGTGCGTGATCAATGGGAGGAAGGCGTTTCATCCGGAATGCTGAAACGGAGGAGGAAATGGTGGGCGGATCGCTCGGACGACTTCCTTCTTTGGACCACGGACGCGGGATCACCGGAAGCCTGATGCGGAAGGCGTGGATGGCCGGAGACGCGCTGGGGACGCGCGGACGGCTGGAACTCTGCTGATGGCGGAATACCCGGGGAAGAGTTGGGATGCGCGCGATACGGCTACGAGATGGCTGGGCTACGTTCGAAACGGGCGCCTGGGATCTGGGATGCTGCATTGATCGCGAGAAGGCTGAGATGTTGGGATCACGCGTGATCTGGATCGCTGGGATGGGGAGCTGTTGCTGCATCATAGGTGGAAGAAATGGGAGCAGGGGATCATGGAGTCGCAAGGCTGATCTGGAAGGTGATCCATGGCTGGGGCACTACGGGAGGAAATTCGGAAAGATGTGGCCGCGGACGATGGGACCATTGCTCTTCCCTTGATGTAGTTTGCTGAGGGATAGGGGCACTATAAGTAGGAATAGGTGGAGCCAATGATTGGTTTATTTGTGATGGACTTATCCTGAAAAAATTCTTCTGAAAACCTGGTGGACCACTTTGATGCTGAATAGGTTCATTTTGCTTGTATGAGAAATTTGGATGGAACCTATTATCAGGGTGGTAGACTGGGTTGAATGAATTGGGAGTGGGCTTCTTGAAGGCACTATATGAGTTTAGAGCATTTCCCTGCTCAGCCTTAATGTTGGGTAAATTAGGACAACACTCCACTAGATGCTCAAAACTGTTACACAAGATACATAAGCCCTATGGCTCGTGTTCCACTTTCTTGATGGGATTTGACTCTTTGTGTGAGCTCGAGTTAGTGGAACAGTAAAAGCATCCAACTTTTTGCTCAGATTGTTCATCCCATTCACCAGATTGGATATAACATTCTTGAGTTCTGTGTCTGTTTTTATTCTATAGGTATTTGGTTCTCTCGACCCATAATCATCTCTATCTACCTCCTGACCGTAGCTACTCCAATTTTGAGCATTTTCAGCTAAGTCCACAAGAAACTCATAGGCTTGATCAGGGGTTTGGT
>JAOXJJ010000648.1:264477-274854 GCA_025769935.1 Phoenix roebelenii | reverse complement strand
AATAACTACGAAATTATTAACTAAAAATAATCAAAACAAGAAAAATTAATAAAAATAAAAAAAAACTTACTACCGGAAGGCGTTCACTCCGGGCATCCAAAATTCGATTTGATCTTCGTGATAGTTCTTACTTCTCGATTTGCCTCCCCGAAAACAGCGCCAAAATTTTGTTATCCGATTCCTGTTTACCTAAAAATACGCTAAACAGATCGTTGTTAAAATCGACAAACAAAGTTTAATTTTAATTATACTCTTACCTTTTCTACTCGAAGAATAGTAGTTGTAAGAGGTCGATCCACAGGAAGGCAATTGGAGTTGCATAAAAATTAAAACGTTCACTCGAATTCGAAATCGATTTTTGAATGATAGAAGAAAACATTACGTCGGGGATGTTGAATTACTCTCTGGTCTATCAGAGAATGTTTTCTAATTGAAATTAACTAAAAGATAGGTACTTAGACTCGAAAAGCATTTATATATTTACTTAATCAAAGAAGAGCTTTGGTATAAATTAAAATGGATGAAACTAAGAAGATTGAAGCGAACATAAATTGCATAAAGGAAAATTTAATGTATTGCATAAAGGAAATTAAAATTGCAGCATAAATAAAAATTCTTAAGAGTAAAACTCTCTACCAAAATAAAACTCTCTAAAATTAAAACTTAAAACAAAACCTCTCAACATAAGACTTTCAATCAAAATTCAAATTAAAAAGAAAAAAAAACATTGCTCTCATAAAACTCAAACCAAAACAAATAAAATACTCTCTTTTTTTTTCTTTTCTTCCCCAAAACAGAGCTTCCTCCCCTGTTTTCTTTTGGCCCCACCCGAGCACAGAACCTCTCCTCCCTCTCTGTTTCTTCGCCTCCACCCAGCCGAGAACTCCCCCCTCCTTATAGTTGTGGGGTGCGTGATCGATGGGAGGAATGCGTTTCATCCGGGATGCTGAAACGGAGGAGGAAATGGTGGTGGATCGCTCCGAATGACTTCCTTCTTTGGACCACGGACGCGGGATCACCGAAAGCCTGATGTGGAAGGCGTGAATGGCCGGAGACGCGCTTGGGGACGCGCGGACGGTTGGGACTCTGCTGATGGTGGAATACCCGGGGAAGAGCTGGGACGTGTGCGATACAGCTCCGATATGGCTGGGCTGCGTTCGAAACTGACGCCTGGGATCTGGGGCGCTGCATCGATCGCGGGAAGGCTGAGATGTTGGGATCACGCATGATCTGGATCGCTGGGATGGGGAGCTGTTGCTGCATCACGGCCTGAAGAAATGGGAGCAGGGGATCATGGAGTCTCGAGGCTGATCTAGAAGGTGATCCGTAGCTGGGGCACTGCGGGAGGAAATTCGGAAAGATGTGGCCGCGGATGATGGGACCATTGCTCTTCCCTTTGACGCAGAAGAGGCGGATGCAGAGGCGGAGTGCAGCATGGGAAGCTGGATGCGGGGCGCTGGGATCACGGAAGAGGTGCTAAGTCGGAGGAGACGCGGGCTGGACGCGGAGACATGCTAGAAAGCTAGCTGCATCGCGGGGTTGCTTGTAGATGGCTGGATCATGCACGGAATTGGACCCGTGCGGTTTGGGCGCGAACCGCCGCTGTGCTATGCTAGGACGTAGCTAGACTCGGTGCGGCTACTTTGTCGGCTGGAAATGGGCGCTTGGATTACTTGCACTCAAATACAAATAAAATATTTAATTAATTGATTTTATTATTAATGATTAGCTACAATACTAATTAAAATAGTATGAAGATTGCACTTTTGTGCTCTTGTCAGACTCTAAACCTCCTCCATGGCTATAACCGGAGTATTAGTTCTTATTTGATTGACCAAATACATTAACTAGGTTTTCTGCAGTATTTCTAATCTAAGAGGATTACCATTCTTGATGTGGACTACTTTGGCCACTGCAGATAGAACTAGATATGGTTTAGAAGCTAGATCCACTATATCATAAAGACAAATCGTAAGCCAAACTTTCGGAGATCATAATTTGGTTATACAATGTTCTATTGAGATATTTTTTTTAAAAAAAAATGAGTAATTTTTTGAGATCTATGATATGGTACCACCCCTTTGGACAAGTCGTGCTCCTAGTAATCCATCATTGAGGTCTTAAATGGGTTGGTCAAACTAAAAATTTTCTATTTGAGAAATATTTTAATTGGACATATTTTCTAATCCAAGAAGAATTAGGTAGAGCAATAGAAGATAAAATTGATATAGGAGTCGGAATCTATCTTATGTAGGATTTTAGTTTTTTTTATATTTATTAATTATATTTATTCCTAGAAATTTAGTTTTATTCGAACTATAAGAGAAATCTAACATGAATTATGTAGGAAGGGCCTCGCTACTATTATAAATAGGGATTATGTACCTCAATTTTAAATCATCAATTGATCATTGATGAAATAACTAGGGGTAAACCCTACCTCCATAAATTTTTCATCTTTTTATAATTTTTTTTTGAGAAATTTGAGTTGAGCAGGTTGAGGAAACCATTCGTTTTTTTCTGATCGAATCAATTCTCACGGATCTTAAGAATCTATTACTATGTGGAAATCTCATGCTAAGATAAGTAAACCCAATTATGTATGGATTCAATAAAATTATTAATGCTTCAAATAATTATATAAAAATCGTGGCTTTCTGAGGGCATTACTTCCAAAAATGTCCTGCTTGCTCTTGAAACATCTAATCATGCTAAACTCGTATTCTAAATACCTTTGCTAAGCACTATTTCAAGCACTGTTTTTGCCATTAGATCAACTAGATAACTTGTAAAAGCTATCTTGGCCATCATAATATCCTTGCACTTAATAAAAGCCCATTTTATGTGGTATTTGCATTCCATAAACTTTTTTTTTGGAATGAGCATTGGGATCTTTGCAATACACAACCACTTTGCTATTATCATGATAAAGAATTAAAGGTAACTTTGCAAAAGGTAAGAGTCCAATCTCTATGAGAAATCTATGGAACTAGAAATCCTTATCATCATATGCCTCAAAATCAACCATCCATTCAACCTCCATTGTCGAATATGCTATAACCTATTGTTTCGCACAAGCCAATTGACGATATCTCCATACAACATGAATATATAACTTGAAGTAAAAGCTCTTATCATCTAGATCTGACTAGATGTTGGCAACCATGTATCCTTATGGAATAAGCTCATCACTAGACGTGAACACACAATTCATGGTGCTCTGAATGTATTTTAGAACATGTTTGATCACAATCTAGGGTTCTATGTCAGGATTTCTTTGGTATTAACTCATGATGGCAATAGATGGCAGATATCTAGTCTCGTGTACAACAACATATACATTTAGGCTCCCTATTGATGAAGCATAAGAGACTTTCCTCACATTATCACTATCATTCGAGCCTTAGAGAATGCTACTTGGAAAGTGTTACCTCATGCCTGAAAGGCACTACAATACATAAGACATGCTGAATTTTGACAATATCTTCTTATGGCTTGTCTCAAACCTATTATTCTTCTCTTCCAATTTCAAGAAAGCTTGATCCCAAGGCCTTAGGAAGCATTAGCTAAATATTTTGTGGGGGAAAGTACTAGAAAGCCACATCTTTAACTTTTTTAGAGTACGCCCACAATATAGAGCCTGGTGCGCTACCCTCCACTTTGGATGGAAGGATTGTTGCTTATGTAATGGTCCAGCTCTAGTGCAAGACCCTACTTCTCCATCAGAACTATGCAATTGCTATTGACTTTGGCTAAAAGACACCTCCTTTGATCGCAAGGATTGTAAATATAGATTATTCCTCCTTGGATCAGAGCACTTATCCTAGGGGTTCTCATCACTCTTCGAAATCCTTATATTACAAACTTCATCTGTGTGCCAACAGTGCATGCGCAACCCAAAAATGGAGAAAAATAGTGCAAACATTATACTGATGATATAAGATTTATTTTCTAATATATCTAAAGGAGGTGAAGCCATCTAATTATTATTGTAAGAGAAGTTTATAGTGTCTGTTTACTTGATGTAGAGGAGAATTAATGAAGTAGATATATAATGTAGGTATGACAGTGTAGGTACCATATTAATGATAGTGAAACTATAGAAGCCTAAGATCTGCTATTTGCTGCAAAGGAAAGATCAACTGTGGGGAGTGCTTGGAGCTAACCTAGCCATAGTTGACTCACCAGTTTTTTCGTATAAGAATATTTGTGCATTTCTCCAACATGCCAAGATAATAGCAGCAGCAAGTTGATCATACGTCGGCCGAATATATTTGGCTATATGATTCTTCCTAGCCTCTCCAAGATGTGGAGAATACTGTGATTGATGAGGGATAATGATCTATGCTCAGCAAAGCTAGAAGAGCTGACCAAATGGATTTCGTGAAATCCATTTGGAAACCTAGAGTATGATAGGGAAAGAGGAACAAGGTTACAATCAACCAAGTAGCACATGACACGAGGACAACATCATTGAGGCCAAGATAATATGAGATTTTGGTTAAGCATGAATACTGTTGGGGGAAAAATGAACCACCCCACAAATATAATCAGAACACCTGAATCCAACGGCCGAGCCGAGCTCATGCAGGCCGAGCCCAGAAAGCCGAGCTCATGCAGACCGAGCTCAGAAGACGGAGCTTATGCAGGCCGCGCCGAGCTCATGCAGACTGAGCTCATGCAGGCCGAGCCGAGCTTATGTAGACCAAGCCGAGCTCAGAAGATCGAGCTCATGCAGGCCGAGCCGAACTCATGCAGGCCGAGCCGAGCTCATCTAGATCGAGCTCAGAAGGCCAAACTCATGCAGGCCGAGCCCAGAAGACCGAGCTCATGCAGGCCGAACCGAGCTCATGCAGACCAAGCTAATGCAGGCCGAACCTAGCAGGCCGAGCTCATGCAGATCGAGCTCATGCAGGCCGAGCCCAGCTCATGCAGGCCGAGCCGAGCTCATGCAGACCAAGCTCATGCAGGCCGAACCCAGCAGGCCGAGCTCATACAGACCGAGCTCATGCAGGCCGAGCCCAAAAGATCGAGCTCATGCTGGCCGAGCTCATGTCCACATGCTGCGGCCATGCCCTGTAGCAATCTCACCACACCATGCTTTGCTTGCCAGCCATGCCACGGCATACCAACCAGGGACCATATCCTGCTACGACTATCAACAATTAAATGAGCAAGATCTCCACGGACCTCCAGCCAGCCCAAAGTCTCAGGCCATCTACGGCAACTTATTAATGCGCCACTCCGTCTTGTTCAGCTGCCCACGCCAGCTCATTAATGCGCACGACCACGTCCAATCATGACGGTAATTCATTAATTCGCTCAGTCACATCTCAGGTAACCTGGCACCCCTCTTATAAAAAGGGGAGCTTCTCCTTCTAAAAAGGGGGCTTCAGACTTCTACATACAGTCCCTCTCATTCTCCAAAATTAAGCCCCCCTCTGACTTAAGCATCGGAGGGTCGGCGTCGGAAACTCCGGCCACCGATTTTTTGCAGGTCCTTCGGAGGACGCAGCCTGCCGACGTACTGCCACCCGCCACTCTCGTCGGAGCTCCTCTTCCTCGGTCGCCCCCGGATCCAATTTCCAACAATAGTTGGCGCTAGAGGAAGGGCCCGAGTCGTGGCCATAAAACTAAGGAGCAGAGGAGTCTCTAATACCTCCCGACATCATGCTCCAAGCCCTGAACGCTCAGTCCAGAATCCACCACCAAGACCTCCAGCAGATCAAGTTCCACAAGTCCAACCCGAGCACTTCGACGTGCTGGTGCAGCAAGTCCAAGCGCTAGCCATTGCATCCCAAAGCCTGCAACAAGTGGAGGCCCCTCCTGTGCCGCCTCCACGGGTTCATGTTAAGCAGAGGAAGAAACTTTCTTCCGAGCCATCTCGAATCAGGCATGGCTCCCGCTGCAATGACGTGGGATGTAGGGGCAACCAGTGAGAAGTAGTAGCCCAAGTCTCATGTCAACGAGTTGGAGGGAAAGAAAAATAAAAGCTGAGGTCTGGAGAAGGAGAGCTATGTACTCCCTCCTCATAGGTGTAAGTCCTTACGACGGCGCTCGTGATGTCGCTCTCCTACAGAGCGTCGCCATCACCGAAGCTTCCACTGAGCTCGAAAGGACAACTTCGGCAGGCATGACCTCATACGACTGCCGAGCTCAGAAGGCTGTCGAGCTCAGAAGAATGCCGAGCTTAGAAGGTTGCCGAGCTCAGAAGGCCGTCGAGCACAAAAGGCTGCCGAGCTCAGAAAGGTAAGCTTAGAAGGCTGCCGAGCTTAGAAGGCTACCGAGCAAAGAATGCCGAGCTTAGAAGGCCGAGTTCCGAAGGCCGCCGAGCTCAGAAGGCTGCCGAGCTCAGAAGGCTGTCGAGCACAGAATGTCGAGCTCAGAAGGCCTCCGAGCACAGAAGGCTGCCGAGTATAGAAGGCTTATGTGCTCCGAAGCCCGAGCTCAGAAGCCCGAGCGCAGAACGCCTCCCCTAGAAAATTGAGCTCAGAAGGCTGGTGCTGAGCCAAGTTCTGAGGGACTTTGAAGCTCGAGAGCCATTAAAATATCTCCAAAAGGTACAGGATGCCACTTTAGCTTTAAATAATTTCAATATTTTACCTATCTTCAGGTCGGAGAATGCAAAAGATGACCTTCCGGTATCTCTATCTTCAACGTCGCCCCACTCCAGGTGGGGGTGCACGATCGCGAACGGACAAGGCCATCTTTGGTCTTGATCTCCATCAAAGATCCTGACCAAGATCGGGATGCCCCGTTGAGTCGACAACGAGCCCAAGCTCCCTCGACCTCGGGCAGCGTCACGGGGTCAACAGCGAGCCCAAGCTTCCTCGACCTTGTGCTCGATCCCCCGACTAACATCGGGATGCCCCACTGAGTCGACAGCAAGCCCAAGCTCCCTCGACCTCGAAAAGCGTCGTGGGATCGACAGCGAGCCCAAGCTCCCTCGACCTCATGCTCGATCCCCCGACTAAGGTCGGGATGCTCCGCTGAGTCGACAGCGAGCCCAAGCTCCTCGACCTCGGGAAGCATCGTGAGGTCGACAGCGAGCCCAAGCTCCCTCAACCTCGTGCTCGATCCACCGACTAAGGTTGGGATGCCCCGTTGAGTCGACAGCGAGCCCAAGCTCCCTCGACCTCGGGAAGCGTCACGGGGTCGACAGCGAGCCCAAGCTCTCACGACCTCGTGCTCGATCCTCCGACTAAGGTTGGGATGCCCCGCTGAGTCGACAGCGAGCCCAAGCTCCTTCGACCTCGGAAAGACATTCAACGACACTTCGACGACACTCGACGATACTTCGACGACATTCGAGACACTTCGACGATATTCGACGACATTTCGACGTCATTCGACGTCTCCTATGACAACACACCCCGATCTGAGTGGGGGCACCCTGCTGAGTCGACCACAAGCCAAAAAAGACCGCTGAGTCGACCTGAAGCACTTAGCTCCAACTGCATGAGAGGTACACCCTACTTGGCACCTACATTTCCATAGACATTTGGCTATATTACAGGATGATCGACGATTGGACTACTTCATTCGCTCGAGCCAAAAAGCACCCCACAAAGTCGGAGGGTAGTGTTGGGGATAAATGAACCACCCCACAAATATAATCAGAACACCCGAATCCGACGGCCGAGCCGAGCTCATGCAGGGCGAGCCCAAAAGGCCGAGCTCAGGCAGACCGAGCTAATGTAGGCCGAGCTGAACTCAGATGACCGAGCTCATGCAGGCCGAGCCGAGCTCATGCAGGCCGAGCCGAGCTCATGCAGGCCAAGCCGAGCTCATGCAGATCGAGCTTAGAAGGCCACGCTCATGCAGGCCGAGCTCATACAGGCCGAGCCCAGAAGACCGAGCTCATGCAGGCCGAGCTCATGCAGGCCGATCCGAGCTCATGTAGACTAAGCTCATGCAGGCTGAGCCCAGCAGGCCGAGCTCATGTCGGCCGAGCCCAGAAGACCAAGCTTATGCAGGCCGAGCTCATGTCCACATGCTGCGGCCACGCCCTGCAGCAGTCTTACCGCACTATTCTTTGCTTGCCGATCACGCCACGGCATACCAACCAGGGACCATATCCTGGTACGACTGTCAACAATTAAATGAGCACGATTTTCACTGACCTCCAGCCAGCCTAAAGTCTCAGGCCATCCATGGCAACTCATTAATGCGCCACTCCGTCTTGTTCAGCTGCCCACGCTAGCTCATTAATGCGCACGACCACGCCCAATCATGACGGTAATTCATTAATTCGCCTAGTCACATCTCAGGTAACCTGACACCCCTCCTATAAAAAGGGAAGCTTCTTCCTCTAAAAAGGAGGCTTCGGACTTCTAAATACAGTCCCTCTCCTTCTCCAAAATTAAGCCACCCTTTGACTTAAGCATCGGAGGGCCGGCGCCGGAAATCCCGGCTACCGGCTTTTTGCAGGTCCTCCGGAGGATGCGGCCCGCCGACGTACCGCCACCCGCCACTCTTGCCGGAGCTCCTCCTCCTCAGTTCGCGGTCGCCCCCGGATCCAATTTTCAGTAACAAATACCATCTTGACCGTACTTAAAGAGTCCCTAAATAGATGTTGATGCGAAGGCAATTTGTGCAGTTTCAATAAAAGAAATATGTATTAGCCACCGGAACCTGGATATCATCCAATCAAGGTTTTGATAACATTAATATGGCAAAATAATGAACCTCATCCAAAATTGCTATTTATATATTTATTATAGATTACTTGGCCAGTCATACATGCATCCATGCATGCAAAGTCACATGTGTATCACCAATGAACAGCCCCATTATTCAAAACATGATGCCCAAGATCTTTGATCATTAAATTGAGAGAATAGCATCATGGGCAGTCGAAAAAAAAAGCATGAATAACAATGCCATTTACAAGTTTATGATCATCAAACCAAGAATAAAATATGGCATAAGCTCCTCAGCCAATTACCTATCGACTATGTTGCAAACTCCAATAAGAAAATTGATGACATCAATATAAGTCAGAATTTTCATACATCAAATGAAGATAATCACATGAGTGAAACTTTATCTCATGATCTCAAAATCATAACTACGAAAAACCACCATTTATCAAAAAACTAAACATCTTTCCCTCAAATAACAAGAAAAAAGTCAAAATTAGTAGTTGATCGTTGTAGATAGAGCCTTCTAAGCACAAAGGAAATCTATATAAATCAGATATTAAGAAAACATAATCATTAGATAATAGGAATACTTGAGAGAAACATATAGGGAAGGAAAAACAAAGGAAAAAACAGAGAAAAATTCACCTTGACCAACTTTAAGATGGTTGTTTTCAATGGAAGAAAGGAGAGAACGCTAGCAAGAAGAGAGGACAGATTAACATCAGGACAAGTTGTGAAGGAGAAGCAGGAGTCACAAAGTCCTCTTTGGTGTTGGACGTGCCATTGAAGGGAAAAATTAAGAACAACACCAATGCATGGAGAACCGATCATTTCATACTGGCTGTCGTCAAATTTGAATTCCTACCCAAGACTGAAAGCCAGTCATACTCCTATGCATTATCTGATTGTCGACTATTGACCCCATATATATGTATATATTAATTAGCTAAACCAACAACAACATTGATCTAGGCTTGATACACCATGAAAATCTATAAACTATGACAACTTCTGTGTATCGACAAATTCTATTTACCATTGATACGCCTTGCAACTGACCACAGTCGATGTGGCAGACCGACCAGTGGAGCTCGCCATGAAGCATTTGACCAACTAATCAAAGCCCACCATGTGGTCAACCAGGGGCAGTCCAATACATTTGGGGGCCTAAGGCAAATCCAATAAATGAGGTTTTTTTTTTTAATAATAATTTTTTTTAATAAGTATAAGATACTTAAAAAAATGATATGAAAATAGATAGCTATCAAGTACACTATTTCAACAAAGATACATGAATCTAACAAAGATAAATAAGAAGCTTTTTCAATTTAATATAATCCTTGAATGGAAGCACAGAAAAGTAATTATCCTAAAAAAAGGGCCATGAAACTGATTAAATAACTGAGGTAATGCTTGGCAATACTGTTTACCATGTCAAGCAAGAGCAGAATAGGAAAAGGTCATCCCATGGCACTTCAGGATCAAGGTAAAGAAAAGATTTTGTCCATAAAGGAACCTCTCTATAGCAGAAAGTAGGGGCATTATGGGAAATTCACTCCATCTGATTAATAAAAGTCCCATCCCACCATCTCCCCTTCAAGCGAGTACCCAAGCAGCCACTGCAACATCGCAGCACAGCAGCCATTCAACCCCCCTCCCTCCTTTTCTTTCTCTACCCTCCAAGAAGTCCATCTCCAATCCCCCTATCTTTCTTCCTGATGGCCCAGCTGGA
>JAOXJJ010000648.1:248943-264377 GCA_025769935.1 Phoenix roebelenii | reverse complement strand
TATCTTTCTTCCCGATGGCCCAGCTGGATCAGGAGTAATGTGAGGGAAGGAAAACCAAGACCAAAACCAAAAAAGAGGAGGGATGAAAGATAAGAGTGGCTTCAGACGTGTATCAAGCCAACCAAATCCCTCCTCTCACTCTCTCCAAGCTATTGTCCCCAACTTCCCAAATTGCCCCTCTGCAGGCCCGGAAACTCTCCACCTCCCTTCCATCAAGGGGGGAGATGCGCAGCCAGCTCATGTTCCCATTTTATATAGGGCCTTTGCTTCCTTTTGGTCAGCCTTCCGAGGGTTTTCATTGGTCCGAGGCCTTAGGCGACCGCCTCGGTTGCTTAGGGCTCGGGCCAGCCCTATGGTCAGCTCTAGAGGCACATGGCGAGTCTTTCAAATTTCACTCTTTCTATAGCTGGCGATAACTCGGCAACGATTGCAAACAATATCCATAACCACACAATGAATGAGCGAGATGCATGGGTCGAGATGTTCGGACATGATCTTCAGGATGCATTATCTATTACCAAAAATGGCTGGTCTACGCATTCGATTTCTTTGGTGATGGGTGATGACCCTCGCCTATATAAATAACTCTGCTATTCAAGTCAGATCCTATATTAGAGCAAAGGTTTGAGAAAGGTTTCCACCATTCAATACCATCTCGGGGACGATCGGTACAGAAGCTATCACCATCCAATACCATATGTCACCACACCGCCATTGCAGAGACGAGCAGCGATCTTTAGCCAACCTTTCCAATTTGAACAGCCAACAATCCGAGCACTCCAATAGCTGATCTTTGATCAGGTCGATTCTCAACTACAACAACCACCTTATTTGTTTTATGTTTCTGTTTCTTTAGATCTTCATCTTGACTAGCCATTGTATCCATGTTGATGATGTATGAACTGTAAGTGGCTTGACATGGAAAGGATGCAGCACATCAATCCCGTCGACAACGCTAGCAATTTCAAGTACAAACTGAGCATTAATAAATTTGCAAACTTGCCTAATGAGAAGTTCCAAGCCTTTCAAGACAAATTCAGCCTGATCAAAATGTAACAACCATTCCTTCTTGTTGGGGGAAAAATGAACCACGCCACAAATATAATCAGAACACCCAAATCCGACGGCCGAGCCGAGCTCATGCAGGTCAAGCCCATAAGGTTGAGCTCATGCAGACCGAGCTCATGCAGGCTGAGCCGAGCTCATGCAGACCGTGCTTATGCAGGCCGAGCCGAGCTCATGCAAACAAGCTCAGAATACCGAGCTCATGCAGGCCGAGCCGAGCTCAGAAGACCGAGCTCATGCAGGCCGAGCCAAGCTCATGCAGACCGAGCTCAGAAGGCCGAGATCATGCAGGCCGAGTTCAGAAGACCGAGCTCATGCAGGCCGAGCCGAGCTCAAAAGACCGAGCTCAAGCAGACCAAGCTCATGTACACATGCTGCGGCCACGCCCTACAGCAGTCTCACCGTACCATGCTTTGCTTGCCGGCCATGCCACGACATATCAACCGGGGACCATATCCTGCTACAACTGCCAATAATTAAATGAGCACGATCTCCATGGACCTCTAGCCAGCCTAAAGTCTCTGGCCATCCACGGCAACTCATTAATGCGCCAATCCGTCTTATTCAGCTGCCCACGCCAGCTCATTATTGTGCACGATCACGCCCAATCATGACGGTAATTCATTAATTCGTCCAGTCACATCTCAGGTAACCTGGCACCCCTCCTATAAAAAGGGAAGCTTCTTCCTCTAAAAAGGGGGCTTCAGGCTTCTACATACAGTCCCTCTCCTCCAAAATTAAGCCCTCCTCTGACCTAAGCATCGGAGGGTCGGCGCCGGAAATCCTGGCCACCGGCTTTTTGCAGGTCTTTCGAAGGACGCAGCCCGCCGACGTACCGCCACCCGCCACTCTCGTCGGAGCTCCTCCACCTCGGTCCGCGGTCGCCCTCGGGTCCAATTTCCAGCAACAGTTGGCGCTAGACGAAGGGCAATGCCGTGACCATGAAACTAAGGAGCAGAGGAGTCTCTGATAACTCCCGGCATCATGCTCCAAGCCCCGGACGCTCAGTCCAGAAACCACCACCAAGACCTCTGGCAAATCAAGTTCGACAAGTCCAACCCGAGCACTTCGACGCACTAGTGCAGTAAGTTCAACCGCTAGCCATTGCAGCCCAAAGCCTGCAACAAGTGGAGGCCCCTCCTGTGCCGCCTCCACTGGTTCACGTTAAGAAGAGCAAGAAACTTTCTTCCGAGCCATCTCGAATCAGGCATGGCTTCCGCTACAACGACGTGGGATGTGAGGGCAACCAGTGAGAAGTAGTAGCCCAAGTCTCACATCAATGAGTTGGAGGAAAAGAGAAATAAAAGCTGAGGTCTGGAGAAGGAGAGTTATGTACTCCCTCCTTATGGGTGTAAGTCCTTACGACGACGCTCGTGATGTCGCTCTCCTACAGAGCGTCGCCATCACCGAAGCTCCCACTGAGCTCAGAAGGACGACTTCGACAGGCATGACCTCAGAAGGCTGTCGAGCTCAAAAGGCCGAACTCCGAAGAATGCAGAGCTTAGAAGGCCGCCGAGCACGGAAAGCTGCCGAGCTCAGAAGGCCGAGCTTAGAAGGCTGCCGAGCACAGAATGCCGAGCTCAGAAGTCCGAGCTCAAAAGGCCGCCGAGCTCAAAAGGTCGAGCTCCGAAGGCCGCCGAGCTCAGAAGGCTGCCGCACTCAGAAGGCTGCCGAGCACAGAATGCTGAGCTCCGAAGGCCGCCGAGCTCACAAGGGTGCCGAGCTCAGAAGACTACCGAGCATAGAATGCTGAGCTCAGAAGGCCGCCGAGCTCCAAAGGCTGCCAAGCATAGAAGGTTGCCGAGCTCCGAAGGCTGCCGAGCTCAGAAGCCCGAGCGCAGAACGCCTCCCCCAGAAAATCGAGCTCAGAAGGCTGGTGCTGAGCCAAGTCCTGAGGAACTTCAAAGCTCGAGAGCCATTAAAATATCTCTAAAAGGTACAGGATGCCACTTCTTTAAATAATTTCAATATTTTACCTATCTCCAGGTCGAAGAATGCAAAAGATGACCTACGGGTATCTCTATCTCCAACGTCGCCCCACTCCAGACGGGGGTGCACGATCGCCAACGGACAAGGCCATCTTCAGTCTCGATCTCCATCAAAGACCCCGACCAAGATCGGGATGCCCCGTTGAGTCGACAACGAGCCCAAGCTCCCTCGATCTTGGGAAGCGTCACGGGGTCGACAGTAAGCCCAAGCTTCCTTGACCTCGTGCTCGATCCTCCAACTAAGATCGGGATGCCCCGCTGAGTCGACAGTGAGCCCAAGCTCCCTCGACCTCGGAAAATATCGCGGGGTCGACAGCGAGCTCGAGCTCCCTCAACCTCGTGCTCGATCCTCCGACTAAGGTCGGGATGCCCTGCTGAGTCGATAGCGAGCCCAAGTTCCCTCGCCTCGGGAAGCGTCGCGGAGTCGACAATGAGCCCAAGGTCCCTCGACTTTGTGTTCGATCCCCCGACTAAGATCGGGAAGCTCCGTTGAGTCGATAGCGAGCCCAAGCTCCCTCGACCTCGGAAAGCGATAGCGAGCCCAAGCTCCCTCAACCTCGGAAAGCGCCATGGGGTCGACAGCAAGCCCAAGCTCCCTCGACCTCGAAAAGCATCACGGGATCGACAGCGAGCCCAAGCTCCCTCGACCTCGTGCTCGATCTTCCGACTAAGATCGGGATGCCCCGCTGAGTCGACAATGAGCCCAAGCTCCCTCGACCTCGGGAAAACATTCGACGATACTTCGACGACACTCGACAATACTTCGATGACATTCGACGATATATCGATGATATTTGACAACATTCGACGACATTTCGATGTCATTCAACATCATTCGATGCCTCCTACGACAACACACCCCGATCTGAGTGGGGGCACCCTGTTGAGTCGACCACAAGCCAAAGAAGGCCGCTGAGTCGACTTGAAGCACTTAGCTCCAACTGCATGAGAGGTACACCCTACTTGGCATGTACATTTTTATAGACATTTGGCTATATTATAGGATGATCGACGACTGAACTACTTCATTCGCTCAAGCCAAAATGCAGCTCAAACTCGAAAGTCGGGGGATAGTGTTGGAGAAAAAATGAACCACTCCACAAATATAATCAGAACACCCGAATCCGACGGCCAAGCCGAGCTTATGCAGGCTGAGCCGAGCTCATGCAAGCTGAGCCCAGAAGGCCGAGCTTATGCAGACCGAGCTCATGCAGGCCGAGCCGAACTCATGCAGATCGAGCTCAGAACACCGAGCTCCTGCAGACCGAGTGGAGCTCAGAAGACCGAGCTCGTGCAGGCCGAGCCGAGCTTATGCAGGCCGAGCCGAGCTTATGCAAATCGAGCTCATGAAAATCGAGCTTAGAAGGCCGAGCTCATGCAGGCCGAGCCTAGAAGACCAAGCTCATACAGGACGAGCCGAGCACATGCAGACCGAGCTCAGAAGGTCGAGCTCATGCAGGCCAAGCTCATGCAGGCCGAACCCAGAAGATCGAGCTCATGTAGGCCCGTGGAGATCGTGCTCATTTAATTGTTGACAGTCGTAGCAGGATATGGTCCCTGGTTGATATGCTATGGCGTGGCCGGCAAGCATTGCATGGTGCGGTGAGACTGCTGTAGAGCGTGGCCGCGGCATGTGGACATGAGCTCGGCCTGCATGAGCTCGGTCTGCATGAGCTCGACCTGCTGGGCTCGACCCACATGAGCTCGGTCTGCATGTGCTCATGTAGGCCGAGCTGAGCTCAGAAGACCGAGCTCATGTAGGCCGAGCCGAGCACATGCAGACCGAGCTCATGTGGGTCGAGCCCAGCAGGTCGAGCTCATGCAGACCGAGCTCATGCAGGCCGAGCTCATGTCCACATGCCGCGGCCACGCTCTACAGCAGTCTCACCGCACCATGCAATGCTTGCCGGCCACGCCATAGCATATCAACCAGGGACCATATCCTGCTACGACTGTCAACAATTAAATGAGCACGATCTCCACGAACCTCCAGCCAGCCTAAAGTCTCAGGCCATCCACGGCAACTCATTAATGCGCCACTCCGTCTAGTTCAGTTGTCCATGCCAGCTCATTAATGCGCACGATCACGCCCAATCATGATGGTAATTCATTAATTTGCCCAGTCACATCTCAGGTAACCTAGCACCCCTCCTATAAAAAGTGAAGCTTCTTCCTCTAAAAAGGGGGCTTCGAGCTTCTACATACAGTCTCTCTCCTTCTCCAAAATTAAGCCCCCCTCTGACCTAAGCATCGAAGGGTCGGCGCCGAAAATCCCGGTAACCGGCTTTTTGCAGGTCCTTCGAAGGACGCAGCCTGCCGACGTACCGCCACCCGCCACTCTCGCTGGAGCTCCTCCTCCTCGATCGCCTTCGGGTCCAATTTTCAGCAACAGTTGGCGCTAGAGGAAGGGCCCGAGTTGTGGCCATGAAACTAAGGAGCAGAGGAGTCTCTGATACCTCCCGGCATCATGCTCCAAGCCCCGGACGCTCAGTCCAGAATCCACCACCAAGACCTCCAGCAGATCAAGTTCCACAAGTCCAACTCGAGCACTTCGACGTGCTGGTGTAGCAAGTCCAAGCGCTAGCCATTGCAGCCCAAAGCCTGCAACAAGTGGAGGCCCCTCCTGTGCCGCCTCCACGGTTTCACGTTAAGCAGAGGAAGAAACTTTCTCCCGAGTCATCTCGAATCAGGCATGGCTCCCGCTGCAACAACGTGGGATGTGGGGGAAACCAGTGAGAAGTAGTAGCCCAAGTCTCACGTCAACGAGTTGGAGGGAAAAAGAAATAAAAGCTGAGGTCTGGAGAAGGAGAGTTATGTACTCCCTCCTCATGGGTGTAAGTCCTTACGACGGCGCTCGTGATGTCGCTGTCCTACAGAGCGTCGCCATCACCGAAGCTTCCACCGAGCTCGGAAGGACGCGTCGGCAGGCATGATCTCAGAAGGCTACCGAGCTCAGAAGAATGTCGAGCTCAGAAGGCCAAGCTCCAAAGGTTGCCAAGCTCAGAAGGCCTCCGAGCACAGAAGGCTGCCGAGCTCAGAAGGCCGTGCTTAGAAGGCGGACGAGCATAGAATGCCGAGCTCAGAAGGCCGAGCTTGGAAGACCGTCGAGCTCCGAAGGCTGCCGAGCTCAGAAGGCTGTCGAGCATAGAATGCCGAGCTCAGATGGCCGCCGAGCATGGAAAGCCGAGCTCCAAAGCCCGAGCTTAGAAGCCCGAGCGCAGAATGCCTTCCCCAGAAAATCGAGCTCAAAAGGCTGGTGCTGAGCCAAGTCCTGAGGGACTTCGAAGCTCGAGAGCTATTAAAATGTCTCCAAAAGGTACAAGACGCCATTTTAGCTTTATATAATTTCAATATTTTACCTATCTCTAGGTCGGAGAATGCAAAAGACAACCTACGGGTATCTCCATCTCCAACGTCGCCCTACTCCAGGTGGGGGTGCACGATCACCAATGGACAAGGCCATCTTCGGTCTTGATCTCCATCAAAGACTTCGACCAAGATCGGGATGCCCCATTGAGTCGACAGCGAGCCCAAGCTCCCTCGACCTCGAAAAGCGTCACGGGGTTGACAGCGAGTGCAAGCTCCCTCGACCTCGTGCTCGATCCTCCAACTAAGGTCGGAATGCCCTGCTGAGTCGACAGCAAGCCCAAGCTCCCTCGACCTCGGGAAGCGTCGCGAGATCGACAGCGAGCCCAAGCTTCCTCGACCTCATGCTCGATCCTCCGACTAAGGTCGGGATGCCCCGCTGAGTCGACAGCGAGCCCAAGCTCCCTCGACCTCGGAAAGCGTCGCGGGGTCGACAGCGAGCCCAAGCTCCCTCGACCTCGTGCTCGATCCCCCGACTAAGGTTGGGATGCCCCGTTAAGTCGACAGCGAGCCCAAGCTCCCTCGATCTTGGAAAGCGTTACGGGGTCGACAGCGAGCCCAAGCTTCCTCGACCTTGTGCTCGATCCACCGACTAAGGTCGGGATGCCCCGCTGAGTCGACAGCGAGCCCAAGCTCCCTCGACCTCGGAAAGACATTCGACGACACTTCGATAATATTCGACGATATTTCGACGTCATTCGACGACATTCGACGCATCCTACAACAACACACCCCGATCTGAGTGGGGGCACCCTGCTGAGTTGACCACAAGCCAAAGAAGGCCGCTGAGTCGACCTGAAGCACTTAGCTCCAACTGCATGAGAGGTACACCCTACTTGGCACGTATATTTTCATAGACATTTGGCTATATTACAGGATGATCGACGACTGGACTACTTCATTCATTCGAGCCAAAAAGCAGCTCGAACTCGAAAGTCGGAGGTAGTGTTGGAGGGAAAATGAACCACCCCACAAATATAATCAGAACACCCGAATCCGACGGTCGAGCCAAGCTCATGCAGGCCGAGCCGAGCTCAAGCAAGCCGAGCCGAGCTTATACAGACCGAGCTCAGAATATCGAGCTCATGCAAGCCGAGCAAAGCTTAGAAGACCGAGCTCATGCAGGCCGAGCCGAGCTCATGCAGACCGAGCTCAGAAGGTCGAGCTCATGCAGGTCGAGCCCAGAAGACCAAATTCATGTAGGCCGAGCCGAGCTCAGAAGACCGAGCTCATGCAGGCTGAGCCGAGCTCATGCAGACCGAGCCCAGCAGGCCGAGCTCATGCAGACCGAGCTCATGCAGGCCGAGCCCAGCAGACCGAGCTCATGCAGGCCGAGCCCAGAAGATCGAGCTCATGCAGGCCGAGCCCAGAAGATCGAGTTCATGCAGGCCGAGCTCATGTCCACATGCTGCGGCCACGCCTTGCAGCAGTCTCACTGCACCATGCTTTATTTGCCGGCCACGCCACGACATACCAACCAGGGACCATATCCTGCTACGACTGTCAACAATTAAATGAGCACGATCTCCACGGACCTCCAGTCAGCCCAAAGTCTTAGGCCATCCACGGAAACTCATTAATGCGCCACTCCGCCTTGTTTAGTTGCCCACGCCAGCTTATTAATGCGCACGACCACGCCCAATCATGACGGTAATTAATTAATTCGCCCAGTCACATCTCAGGTAACCTGGCACCCCTCCTATAAAAAGGGGAGCTTCTCTCTCTAAAAATGGGGCTTCGGGCTTCTACATACAGTCCCTCTCCTCCAAAATTAAGCCCTCCTCTGACTTAAGCATCGGAGGGCCGGCGCCGGAAACCCCGGCCACCAGCTTTTTGCAGGTGCCCCGGAGGACTTAACCCGCCGACGTGCCGCCACCCGCCACTCTCGCCGGAGCTCCTTCTCCTCAGTCCGCGGTCACCCCCGGGTCCAATTTCCAGCAACACTTCTGATATGGATTGGAGCACTTGTGGTGTGATGACTGATGCCAAGGAAAAGGGTTCTAATTGTGGCCTGTTTCTTTTTTGATCTCAAAAGGAGTAACCTTAAACCACATTACTTACAAGCAATATTCCTATTGAAATTGTTATCCCTTTTATCCTTTAGCTTGTATTTTCACTTGTTGGATGAACTCACTCTAGGATAGGGATATTTTTTTTTATCATGTCCAAAATTAGAATGATTGCAGATGAAAAAAGGCTAGATTTCTCTCTATCTACGCAACGAATCATGAACTATGATGTCGAGAATTTTGCATGCCATGGAGGCTTCCTATAGAATGACTTTGAGTTTGTGGTCAATAATGGAGGACTGACAATTGAAACTAACAATCCTTACGAAAACTACAGACACTTGTGATGCTAAAAACTTACAAGCCTACGCAACTAGTATGAGTGTGTCAAGTTAAGATAAGTCATTTTTGTTGAAGGCAGCAGCAAAGAAGCTTGTTGGTGCTTGCATTGATGCTAGGAGGAAGTTCTTGATGCTTATACCGACGGTGTCTTCACAACAGTGTGGAGATTGACTAAACCATGCTATCACAACAGTGGGATACCGAGAGATGGATGATGGAACCAAAAATATTGGTTGGTAACGAACTCACGGGGCACGACTTGGGGGCGAGAATGGCTATATGACATTGCAGTGAGATTGGGACACTGGAGAAGGCATTGGCGGCATGGCTAGAAAAGTAGTTTGAAAAGCTTCTTGCCCGATGTGGACACTAGGTATCACCTCCAAATCTCTGAGACCCAAAACTAATCGGTGATCAAGAAACTAAACTAACTCCTTAGTTTCGATGGATTTCCATTGCACTAACCTGCTCTCTTCGCTTCAATTTAGCTTCAAAGCATCTTATCCCATTCTCAATCGATCAATTCCACATTTAGTTGAGCCAAATTGCACCTAATTATATTGGTTCATCGATTTCCCCCAATTCTTCCTAAATTCCATCATTTTGATTTAATTCCTCTATTGCACTTAATTTGAACCTAACACATCCACTGTCCAACCTAATTCCATCCCCAGTTGATCAACGTTGAGCTTAATTGAGCAAATTCCACCTAATTCCACTGATTTTATGTGAACGGGTTAACCTGATTCATTTTGTCCAGGCTGGCTCACTAACCTTGACCCAATTCTCCTCAAATTAGCCCTCAGTTCCACTTTTTCCATCCCAATTAATGATTTGTTAATCTAATTATACTTATCTGTACTCAATTTGATCAAATTTCTGTACATACAGGTCGATTGGATCCAATCTGATTTAATTTTGATAAAACAAACATAGATCAAGCTTAAGTTTGAATTAGGGTCTGTCCATATAGCCCAGATATCCTAAATTTCATGCGGTAATTTTTAGACAACAGTACCCCTCCAAATGAAAATCACCGTAAAATAGCCAAAAATCTACCCAAAGACTCTCAAAAATAAAAAAGGAGACAATATCAAGTACATCTAATATTTTTGACCTCTAGCTAACCTTTCTCTGGAAAAGTAAATGAGAGGGAAGAGCTATTAACTATTAGATCTAAGAATAAGCATCGCATATTCATGCATGCAGTCGCACATAAGCATGCATGACCAGCAAAATAACCCATCATTTGTAATTGAACATCCACATTCTTCAATCATTAAATTAAGAACATAGAATCACGGATAGTTCAATAAATAAGAAAAGAAGCAATGAATCAAATATGCACTTTGTAGGTTAGTTGTTTGCACCATTTAAAATTGATATGCATTTTCCGCACTTTTAGTAAAAGGAGTATGCACTAGATATTGAAACATTAATATTATCACATCTAAAGATGACAATTTATGATCCAACCTATTAACCCAACCCACAAACCATCCACTTTAGGTATATTTGGGTTTGACATAAATAGATTTAGAACATAAATAAGTCAACCTATCTCAACTTGTTTATTGAATGGGTCAGGTTTATGTTTACACTTGTAACCCATTTAACCAGTTTCGACATATTTAATAATTAAGTTGGGTCATGATCTGATCCGTTTAACCCATTTAAGATCTATTTAACTAATTTAAAATTTGCTTAACCTGCTTCTATCCAATTTAACTCAACCTGCTTAACTTGTTTAATCCGTTTAAATCCATTTAATTTGTTAAAACTTACTTAATCTATTTAATTAACCTGTTTAACTTGACTTGACCTGTTTAATATACAAGTTACGCAGATCGGGTCGAGTTAACTATTTAATAAATAGGTCGAATTTAAGTCATTGAATTTTTGACTAGACCTACATCCAACCCAGTCCTTACTAGCCCAACCCAACCCGACTTAACTTCCACCCCTAATCCTATTGAATTATTTGACTAGTCATACACATATATTTATGCATAACCAACCACCCCATTAGTCATAATTTAACATCCAGACTCTTCAATCATTAAATTAAAACTACAGCTTCATGGCAAGTTCAAAAAATAAAAAATAAAAAACGTGAATGATATATGCACTTTGTAAATTTGTTCCAAAAAGCAGTGCCACCTAAAATTTTATGATAATCAAACTAAGAACAAAACATGATGCAATATACCCAACTAATTATCTACTGACTATGTAGCAAAAATCTAATAAGAAAGTTGATGAAGTCGATATAAATCAGTGATACAGGAGAATTCTCAAACTCAATGTCGACTATTTTGACTACTACGAGTGGGGCTAGACAGCATTCAAGAGCAAGATCTAATATATTGGGAAGCCGAATTGCAGCCAAATTTATGGAAGTCATAACTTAGATATATGATACCCGATTAAGATGATCTTTTTTTTTGAAATTGGGTATCTTTTCGAGATCTATAACTAGGTGTTGAATTGGGATGAAATTCTACCATTAGACCCCTCAAAATGGGTTGGTCAAACTAAAAATTTTCTTTTCGAATATAACTTTGACAAAGTGGTAGCCCTCTATCTGAGAAGAATCAGGCAGAGTGCCAGAAAGTATAGTTGATATAGAAGTTGAGATCTACCTTTTTAATATTTTTATTTTTTTTTACTAGAGATGTCTATTTTAGAAAAAAGTTCCAGATTAGAAAGATGAGTCTATCCAAATTGTGTTAGGACATACCTTATATTATAAATAGAGGCTATATATCTTATTTTTTTAATCATTAATGAAAGAAAAGGAGACTTAAAGCCCTACTTTCGATATTCCTCAATCTTCTTCTAGTTATCTTTCGAGAGATTTGAGTTGAGCGAATTGAAAAAAATCTTTCTTTTCTCCAATCGGATCAAGTTGGTATCAGAGCTCCATTCCTCCATATCTGTGGGGGCCTCTACTCATGGTTCAGACACGTGAGCAATACAAGCAATCAGGAGAAGGAGCTCTGTGGGGGTCTCTTTCTTTAATCATTTAAAGTTGAGGCTCAAATCAAGATCCCTATATATAATGGGGTTGTTGATGCGAAAAGGCTAGATAACTAGCTAAATCAGTTAGAGACATATTTTACTATTTATGGATACATCAATATCCAAAAGGTAGCTTTCGTCGGTCTCAAGCTTTCTAGCCATACTCTTATCTGGTAAAATTCATACATGAGGAACAACGATGTTTCGAATCTGACATAGAACAAATTCAAGAGCCTAATCAAGAAGCAGTTCTACCCAATCGGCCACATGAAGGATCGGTGGATCAAGTGGCAGTACCTACGGCAGAAGTATGATCATTTTGTCCAGAACTACACCACCGAGTTTCACATGCAATCAATCTTATTCGAAATCTCCATCGACAATTATGCAGTTTTTCTGAAGTACATCAGAGGTCTCCACCAGAGCATCCAAAAGGAGATGAAACTCTTCAAAGTTGAAGACATCAGCAAAGCTAGCGTAAAGGCCATAGGGATTGAAGAGAAGAATCAGCCTAGGAAAGGTACAAAGGGCGAGAAGTTTAGAAAATGCAGCAGAAATCCATATCAAGAGAGGTAGCAAGGAAAGAAATACGCCAACACTCAAAAAATTTATTATGATTATTATAATCTTCTTAGACACACAAATAAGAAGTGTTGGAAACTTCACCTCAAGCTGCGGCCGAAGAGGAAGATGCAGAAAGCTGCGACCGAAGAGGAAGACATAGAAAGATGAGGATTTCAAAAAGAAGGAAAAGGCGGTTCTCAATATTGTAGAAGTTAAGGAGCTGCTTGAGCTTGAGCAAACATACTCCAAATTGAGCCTGATGGCGAGAAAATCTAAGACAGCTACTGGAGCAGATTTAGAGGTGCGTGAGAAACTCTTCCGCTTGAAGATCCAGATAAAGCTAAGCATTATTGAGGCTATTGTAGATCCTGAAAGTCAAAAAAAAATTATCTCTAAAAATCTAGTTTATATGCTGAGATTGCAGACTAAGCCTCATCTACGTCTCTACTCTCTTGATTGGAATCAGAAGAACGTTGAATTGAAGATCACTAAGTGATGTACCATCAACTTCGCTATAACTAAGATGTATATGGATGAGGTAACTTGTGAAGTTGTTCTTTTGGATGTTTGCTAGGTTATACTTGGAAGCCCATATCTTTTCGATCAAGATGCAGTCTTCTACCGGTGTCTGAAGAAGTATCAGTTTATTAAGGATAGGAAGGAGTTTTTGATCAACGCCTCCAAAATACTAGAAAACGTATATCTTGCAATTGTTGCCCAAGATAAGCAACTTGTTAATGCATGCAAAAAGTTTGTGATAATGATAAAAATATAATACAACTTATGAGAGGCCAAGCTCTCATTCTTTGGTTTTATTGGCTGATCTACCGAGATCAAGATCAAGGAGTCTTCGTAGTCATCATCGATGAGGAAGGACAACAAAAAGCGTCCCTACCATGATGTACAGATGCAGGAGTAGAGCATGTGGTTTGCTGAGATTCAAAAGCGAAGAAGAGTCAGGCCAGAAACCATCTTTAAGCAAAGCTAGGTAGTTCAATCGTGAGATGAGAAAGCAGGCATTTTTCCACCTTCAATTCTTATTTAGCATGAGCTAAATCTCCTAAACAGAGGGAGCCCTAATTCAGGAGGATCCTCAGACTCCATGTGGACCACTTTAACTACTATAAGTGGGGTAGGATAAGGTTCAAGAAAGAGATCCACCACATCGGAAAGCTGAATCGCAGTCAAACTTCCGAAGGCCATAACTTGGTCATGTGATGCTCGATTGAAATGATCTTTTTTAAAAAATTGGGTATCTTTTCGAGATCTACAACTAGGAGATTGAATTGGAATAGAATTCCACTATATTTAAAAAAAACTCGTACTAGGATTAGGAAGAGGAATCCGACCCAAATTATATTAGGGTGGACCTCATATTATAAATAGAGGATGTGCATATCATGTTTTAATTATTAATTTGAGAAAAGAAGACTTAAAGTACTACTTTCGAGATTCCTCCATCTTTTTTTAGTTATCTTTCAAGAGATTTGATTCAAGTTGAGCAAGTTGAAGAAAATCTTCATTTTCTCCAATTAGATCAATCAGAATTTCGTATAGATGGAAATAATCTCATTGAGCAAAACTTTATTGCATGATCTCAAAATTATAACGATAAAATGTCAGTATTTATCAAAAAAAAATCAAACTTTCTTTTGTCGAACAACAAGGAAAAAATTCAAAATCAACAAATGTCCATTGTAGATAGAGCCATCTAAATATGAAGGAAATTGGTATCAAGCAAAGATTAAAAAAATATAAAAAATATAAAAAAATATCCCTTCTTTTTATATTTTTATCCCTATCCACTCTTTAATTTAACCAAAAAAATAAAAGCCTAATTTTATCTTTGCGAACAAATTCAAACATGTCATGATATCTAATATCCAATAAGCTCCAACTAAACACCAAAAAAAATCTATTTGTGCTAGAAATCCTATTCCTCCATATTATAAGAGAAATCCCTTCTGAAACTTATACCATACCCAAACGTCACCTACAAGTTTTATCCAAGAGAGGGGAGATTAATGGATGAGCCGGATACTAATGATCAATTTGTTTAATATAAATTTCATAAATAAATATGAAAGACTAAAATATGAAAAATAAAAATCAATAGATACTCTCGATGTCATGCCACACGATTTGCTTTATTGCTTCCTTTTGTCTTACATTTTTTTTTTTAATAAAGAAACGATTGGACAAGATCCAAACAAATTCATTAAAAAAATATAGACAATGTATATATGTCTGCTCCCTCATGTGGATTGTGGTGGAATCTAAAATGCATGGAACCTACTCTTAAGAGTTTGCACTATTACCTTAAGAAGAAACAATGATATAAATATTTAGAGCTCATTATTATCTACATTACATCATTATCTCATACAGCACATGATGCGAATTCCACCAAAATCTACCGAGTACTATTTTTGTAACCATTTTGAAACCAAGCAGCTACTAAGGTTCATAAGTAGGTCAATAATTAACTTTAACACATGATTCATATTATCAATATGTTTTCTTTGAACAAAATATACTTAGTTGTGATATGATTACATCAACTAAATAAACTTTCATAGTTTAATAGCTATTAGTCATTTTTATGGTGGCATTTGGCCACCTAAATAGGATCACCAAGATGATCTTAAATTACTGATAGTTCTTATTTTGGGGATCCACGATCTAAGGTCACCATATATATATATTTTTGGTACAAATCATCATATTTTGTATGCTATATTTCAGTAATTAAAGATTTTTAGATATTCACAAATAACATATTTGGTATTATATGAGAATTCAAGTTCTCTGCCATATAATATCAAAATTATCCTTGATATATTCCATTAGTCCTATAAATTATTAATCCTATAAATATATATTAATTATTATTATAGAATTAATATTTTTATTTATACTTATAACATGCCATTTTTAATACTAATATTTATTTTGATTAGAAAAATCAAGTAAATAGATGTAATATATTTAATAATTTTATTGTATAAATTTAAAGTCTAATAATATATTTCTACTATAATTTAAAATTTTCATTGAATAATAATATGACAATAATATA
>JAOXJJ010000648.1:234667-248906 GCA_025769935.1 Phoenix roebelenii | reverse complement strand
ATGGTATATTATAATATATAATATTAATATAAATAATATAATATATAATGGTATATTGATATGTCAAATTTTAGCTCAAGATTAATGCCATGGGGTGATCTGGGATACTTGATCTTAAAAATAGATATTCTATCTCTAGGTTGAGCACTATCAACAAAGTTATAATATATGGTATTGTTTTAGAATCACTATCATGTGGTATTGTCATTGTGCAACCAAATATGGTAATCTCATCACTTCCATCCTACATTATTTTTGGTCTTGTGATGATAAGTCAAATGCATAGGAACCTGTGGCCAAAAAAGTTTAAATTTTAGTTGAATACAGTCCATGGTTCAAATTAAAAATCACGAGCAGGAGAGAGAAATAGCCATCACTGCATTCACTCAAGGCAAGTTTCTGACTCCCAAGCCTTTCCAATATTTATACCGCATACAATGCGAACCACCTAACACGACATAACGTTAATTTGCACGCTCATATTTTTAATTAGCCATGGCGTTGCACCTCTTCTACTTTCTTTCTTTTTTTTTTTGAAAAAAATATGAAATGTATTTATCATTTGAGGCCTTCATTAAAAAAAAAAAAACCCACTTCCCTAATGGAATACCCACGCGCTTGGCACATGCTAAAACTAGTGGGCAATTAACCAAAAATTAAAAGTGGGGCAGGTACATGGCCACTTGCCACCCTTTCAACATGGCCTAAATCCCACTACTCTCTAGGCTGCAAATAAAGCTCCCATCTCTCTCTCTCTCTCTCTCTCTCTTATAGACGCAGGGATTTGTCTTAACGAACCAGCTGTCATAAATATGGACAGGGAAGAGGAGAGCCAAAAAGTTTTGCCGGTCCCGTGATAATAGCAAGTGCCCGCCGAATGGACGGACACCTTTTCTACTTGCACTCCCCCACTGAATTTTTGGATCTAGCCTTCTTCCCCACCTCCCTCGGAGATCTCACTCTCCCCTTGGAACCATTCCGTCTCCCCCCCTCCCCCACAACCCTCTTCTTCCCCTTCTCCTTTCCCTTTAAACGGTCAGTAGGAATCTTAACCTCCTGCTTCGGAGTTCCGTTTCTCCAAAGAATTGAAGAAGAATGCCGGGGTTAGGAAAGAATTCCCGGATGGGGAAGCGCTCTTCGCCTTCGTCGGCGGGCTCGACCTCTTACTATGTCACCATAGTCATCTTTGTGGCGCTCTGCATTCTTGGAGTTTGGATGCTCACTTCATCCTCTGTCATTCCCTCCCACACGACCGCTGCCACCAGCCACCGTGCAGCCTTCGCCACCTCCACTGCTTCTAAATCTTCTCCTTCTCGTGTATCTCGGAGAGACCCCCCTCCAGTCTTGGAGGATGGCCCCGAGGATGATGACAAGCTGGAACCTAAGATCACCACTGTAACTTCGATGGAGGATGGGGAGGAGATGGATCGGGGAGGAGGAGATGGAGAGAGGGAGGTTGACGAAGATAGCCGATCCTCTGAAGGAGGAGATGAAGCCAAAGGAAGCCAGCAAGAGGAGCAGCAAAATGAGGAGAGTGAGGAGGCTAACCGAAGTCATCAGAGAGAATATCAACGGGAACAAATGGGTGGAAATGAGGAGAACCAGGAGCTGCAATCCCATGTAAGCAATGAGGGTGATGGGAAAAATGGTGGAGACCAGCAGTTAGAGAACCACAATCCGGAGGCTGTAATAGAGGAGAGACAGCAGTCCGAATTGCAACAAAACAGGGACGAGATCCATGAACAGCAGCAGAGGGAGCATGATGAGCAGCTACCAGAAAGTGGTGATGAGGAGAACCAGCAAGAATTCCAGGAGCAACAACAGCAGACAGAGAGCGGAAGCAATGAGAACCAGCAAAAGGGCCAGCCGGAGATTGATGAGAACCATGATCAAATTCAGCAAAAGATAGACCAGGAAAATGATGAGAGCCAGATACAATCTGACGAGAAGACAGGGGAGGGAACTGAGCAGAGCCAGCAACAATCAGAAGAAATTATGGACGGAACTGAAGAGAACAAACCACAATCAGAAGAAAATGAAGAGGAGGGGACCAATAAGAACCAGTCACAACCTGAGGAGAGGACAAAGGATGGAGCTAATGAAAGTCAGCTGCAGATTGAAGAGCAGTCCGAGATAGAAAGAAGCAGTGAAAGCCAGGAAGAGATCCCACAACAACAGATAAATGAAGAGAACCCAATTAGCTCAAGCGACTCGAATGCAAGCGAGTCACTAGATGGGGCACAATCAGAGGTGTCAAATGAGAAAAATGGTGAGACAAGGCCATGGGCAACGCAGGCTGACCATTCTGACACTGAGAAGGAAAGAAGGAAAGGGGAGGAGTTGCAATCCAATGGAGGAGGAGGTGACCAAGAGGGGCACATTGAATGGAAGCTTTGTGATATCACAGCTGGCACGGACTACATACCTTGCCTTGACAATAAGAAGGCCATCAAGAAGCTACACAGCTTCAGGCATTTCCAACATCGTGAGCGTCACTGTCCTGAGGAAGGCCCCACATGTCTGGTGCCGCTTCCAAAAGGATACCGACGGCCCATCAAGTGGCCTGAGAGTAGAGATAGGGTAAATGCCTAATTTTTGTACTTAATTGTTCATATGCTTTATTTCTAAAATTTGTTAATAGGTGCACTTTATCTTATCCAATGTCCTGTTAATATGTGGATGTCTGTTGTAGATATGGTACAACAATGTACCTCACACAAAGCTTGCAGAGGTTAAAGGCCACCAAAATTGGGTGAAAGTTACTGGAGAGCACCTTACATTTCCAGGGGGAGGAACACAGTTCATTCATGGGGCACTTCACTACATTGATTTCATTCAGCAGGTGAGGATTGATTTATAACTTGCAGGCTTTGGCAGTGAAGTGCATATGCTCTTTCTCTTTCTATAACTTGCAAAAATCTGTTCCAAAATTTGAACTTTAGTAATGGTTCACTTTTTGCTACTTGTTGAATAGATGCTCTTTGGAATCTTTTAAACTAGGATTTATATGTGCTTTTTCCGACATTGCTGGTTGATAAAACATTATGATAGGCTGTGAATAAGACATTCTATCATTGTGAATTTAAAATTCTTACTATGAGGTCTAGGCCAATGAGAAAGAAAGGGAATATTGCATAAGTATTTTGAGATCCTTCGTCCAGGCACTAGAGATATGCTGAATGTGCCGTCATATTATTAAACTAATAGTTTTGGTGCTAGAATGTCTTGCATATGTTGAGAATATTTATAAAGCATGCCTAATCATCTCTTTCCTTTGAAAAAATTTAAAATATTCAATATTTGGAATTAAGGTTCCCACTTTCCAGTCTCGGTACCGGACTCTGTATCGGTGCCAACTTGCACAGTATTGGTATGATATGGTACGGAGTTTTTATTGGCGTACCAAGTGTCGATACGCCACATATACTGGGTATCGATACCGAATCAATATGGTATGGTATGTCCTATACCGTCTGGTTTAGACTGGTACAATGTACCATGTTTGGAATAATGCTCTAAATTTTTTTTATTGTCAATGTCAGTTTGTTGCTAGAGATTTGGTGCATGAAATTATTGACTTGAAATATGTTGACAAAGAAAGTTTTATCTTGAACATTTAGTGATGATAAAATCTTTATTCATATGGTTCTCAACATATTAATTATTACCATATAAAAATATAATTATAATTTTGCTTTGTTCGATCCCAGAAAAACATCGAAAATGATGTTGAAAATATATTGGAGAGGATGGTTTTGAACAAACATTTCGAGTCTCAGAAAGTAGTTAGAGACATAAAAGGCTATTCTAGTACACGAGACTCCCACCATTGCGGGGTCCGGAAAGAATCATATATATATATATATTTATATAGATAGATAGATAGATGTATATCTTTTTTTTCATATGTAAAGGGACTATTTCTATATTTCAAACCCATAACACTCAAGTCAAAATGGAGCAACCTTACCCTTACACCAAGGCTTGCCTTTTAGAGATAAGGATGTGATGCAGGCTATAGGTCTAGCACAGGCTTCAAATTACCAAGTGGAAGACTAAAGCAAGCTATGCGATAAAAGTAAAATCTGAACTTAGGATATTAAAAGACATTCTTAATTTGAAATCTAAAAGCTAGGGATCTAGATACTAAGAAAAAGAACTAGAAGAATTGATAACTAGTAGCTTCGTGCCTTGCTACCAGAAGTATCTTGTCGTCAAACACTACACCAATCCCCATAATTCATTAGGGTCATGCAAAACCCACCATGCATGTGAGAAACACAATATGCGTACTCAGGAAAAGTGAAGCTTTATTAAATTTTCAATGATCAAAACTGAGAGCATAGGGCGTATTTATAGGCTCCAAGATCCCTTACAAAGCTAGGGATGTCTGGGTACTCTCAAAGAAAAGAATAATAAAAAAGGTCCTAAGATAACTAAATTAAGTAATCTTGCTCCTCTTAACCTTGTAGAAGAATTTCTGTTCTGATAGTGACCTCTTTGCTATTGGAATCATTCTGATTATATGAGATGAACTGATGGGGACTAGATCTACCATTAGTTTCTATGTACTTGGAGTCCTTGGAGTAAGGACTAGAGCATTTGAATGGTATACAGTTACTGTTGGATGCCTTTTGACAGACTAGTGTACCTTTGATTGGGTTTTGATGGTAGATAGTTTATGTTAGTAGGTTTTTGGGCCTGATTACCTTTTTTACGGGCCTGGCTCAGCCTCGAAATTATTCCAACATAGTTTCCTGTGCATCCATAACTCTCTGATCAATTTCAGTCACGCTTGCACAATTTTTAAGACCTTCCATCATGGAACTTGCTGCAAGAAGGTCCCAAGTCGATTGACCATAAGGTCACGTGTCTTTGACCTACATCTGCTCCCCCTGGCTTAGATAATTCTGCTCCCAATGAATTAAAATATTGCTGGCTCTGGGGGATTCGTAATAAAATTTTCCAAAGCATACTAACCTGAAGGTCAATATTGGAGTGCTTGCTTGCTGGAGTTTGGTGTAAGTAGGCCTTCATCTTTTTAACAAAAAAATTTAGAGGAACTGTCTTTGTTGATAGTTGGTGCAGCGAGTTTGGGTGTTGTTGGTGTTGCACACAGGTTTGAACCCTTGGCTTACAGTCTTTGTTTTTGAGCTACTTGACTCAATTATCTGTTTGGTAGGCCTTGTCCAAGGTTTCAATCTGGGCTACCTCTACTTGGTCCTAAATTTCTGGACACACTATCACAGAATCAACCGACTAGCTGATTTTAGGTTTCGAGTTAAACTTCGAGTTGTAGTTCATAAAATTCTTCTCAATACTCCTGGATGGAGAATTCGAGTATAGTGACTTTGGATGTAACTTGAAGGTATGCAGCATTCATCCAGTTTCGCTCTGATGTCATCCCATGTTGCAATGTGTCTTTCATGACAAAGGGCATGATTTTCTTCAATGGTTGACCACCATAAGCAATCTAGGCCTTTGAACTTTGCCTTTACAAATTGGACATGTTTTTAGTCGGAGGAATGATGCCCACCAAAAAAGTCTTCAATTTAGGCCAGCCAATCCTAGAAAGTTGTTGGTCCAGCTTCTTAAAGATGTTGTCAATGGACGAGAAGACAACTTGATCATATTGCTTGTCATATTCATCTTCATCAGGTTGCTGAGTTTTAATAGGATTAATATGATTCAGACATGGAGAGTTGCTGGTATTGGACTCCTCGTCATCGTTGGCCTGAACGGAAGCTACTGCCGAAGGTAGCACAAAAAGTTGTCTCCACTACTGAGCTACAGTTGTACTTGTCTCAAAACTTTTAAGACCTCGATCAAGTAGGTCTCAAGCTAACTTTGGAGTTGGCATTGCTGTTCGCTAGTTCCATGGCTGGTGATATTTATTGTTGAAGCTAAGCTCTTGGATTCGAAAGTGGGGTCACAAACAGTTGAGGAAGCTTTGCTTGGTTGCTAGGACCCACTGTCTATTGCTGGCTTTTGATGATGGAACTGGGACAGTCAGATGCTCCATTGGTGAGCTGATGGCATCGAAAGAGCATGCGTGGTGAACTACAGCATCATTTGAATGCTACTGCAGAATAGGATGTGATGGTGTGTGCTCGCTACCATCAAGTAGTTACCAGTCATGGGTGGTATATCATCAGTATGCTTTGGAAGGAGGTCTTCTTGTTGTCAGTTGCTTTGAGTATAAAGTTTGGATACGAAACATGATACTTTATCGATTACAATACAAGCCCTATCACGGTGATAAAATGACCTTAGCGCGAATATCTCTGAGCAATATTTTGAACTATAATGTGACTAAATAGCAGAAGAATGATTTAGAAATTTATTTGCAATACAAACATGACACTATGTTTATGAAATATTGATGGTTTATGCATGCATATTGATCTTATGACTTGTTTTATCGTATTGTACTATAAAATACTTTATTTTTTGTTATATCTGTTAATTTTCTTAAATGATGCATTGTCATAAAAAAAACTTATGCTTGACTCGGCAAAGTAGTGTAAATTTTACTTACTGAGTTACGTAGCTCGTATCTCTTTTTATTTTCTTTTTTCAAATGAATAGGGCCACTAAGAGCAAAGTATGATCCAAGTTTGGAGATCGCATTAGCAAGCTTGGTGATTTTGTAGCAGAATTTTAGTTCTTTAATTTATTAAAAAAATTGTAGTTAGTGACTTTCTGAATTTTGATAAATATGGGTTTTAATAATATAGTTAGATTTAGATGCTCTGAACCAATATTTATTTAATTATTTAATGGATGATTGATGGAGACATCAGAGCTGATCATTCGCCCGTCTAGTCCACCATCTTATTTGCATTTTTATTTTATTTTATTTTTGAGCTTGTTTTCATTTTATTATTGCAGGGTTGTATTTGTGTTATTTTGGGCTTTATTGGAAATTATTTTTGTGTAAGGGATTTTGTGTTAATTGTCTTGTTAGGCCCTATAAATAGGGTACCCTCATTGTGATTAGGATTTAATGAAAGTGAATTAAGAATTTCTTCCCCCACGTCTCTTCTTCTCTCTTTTATTCCCCCTCCTCTTCCTCCCTTCTTTCCTTCTCCTTCTTTCCTCCTTCCTATCTTCTTCTCCTCCTTCCTTGCTTTCCCTCCCTCCTGTTTTCTCTGATCTGCCCCACAGTAGCCCTTTCCCATCTCGGTTCATCATCAACTTGGTATCAAATCCTGTGCTTTGCGTATGTGCCAAAGCAACAGACCCTAGTGTATGGCAGGACAGCCTCCAATCCCACGTCCTTGGCTGCCGCACGAGTTCTTCTCTATACCCATCGCACCGCGAATGCCGGAGTGTGTTGAAGGGCCACGCACAACTCGCGTTGTCAAAAGAAGAGAGAGCATCACCTCTCTTCGTGCGTCTCTATCCCTCAGCTCCACCGAAAACAAGAGTCTGTGGTCTCAGATTTGTTGCAGCAGCCATAGATCATCGGCGGCTACTATTACCAGGGAAGAGAGCCCACGACCATAGGCCGGAGCTGGTGACCGGTCGCTGTCCGCTGCCATAGGCCACGGAGATCCGCCCGCAGCCGCCGATGCGAATCTCGGCGCGGCCTCTCGAAACCATCAGAAGATTTAAAGCTAGTTAACGGGTAAGATCTAGACCCGCTAGCCTTTTTTTTGGGTTAACCCGGATCTGTTCCAGAAGGAAAAAAGAAATCTGCAGGATCACATGACCTGCACATGATTTCTGCATGCGTGAGGCCGCACGTGCATCCCCACGTGAAAAAAAAAAATTCTGCTTACCTCTTTCTTTCTGATGAAGAGGAGCCCTAGTCCTCTTCCCGCCGCTGGCGTCGTTGCCGTCGCCATCCCCGCCCGCTCTAGCCCCACCGACGCCTTCTCCATCCTCGGTTGTTTCCACCTCCGCCGTTGTTCGCTTCCCTCTTCTCCAAGCCGCTACCTCCGTCGCCCCTCTTCTCCGAACCGCCGCCGTCACTTGAGACATGCCTCCTCACCGCTGCCACTCCGCCAGCACCCGCCATCACTGCCTTTGCCCCTTTTCGCTCGCCGCCCCTTCTCTGAGCCGCCACCATCGCTCCTCTCGCCCCATTCCCCTCTCTCATCTCAGGGATCCTAAACCCACTTCCAAAGCCCCCTCATCGAGTGTCCGCTCCACTCCCCTTCACCCCTTTCTCTTTTCGGGTTCAGGTCTCAAACCCCAACCCGTAGCCCGCATCCCTGTACCTGCGCGTCATTTTCTTGAGTGCAGCCCAAGCCCAAGCAGTTGCAAGCCCCTCTCTCAAGGCTGATCCAGCACAGGGTTCAGCCCAATCTAGGAGTTCGAGAGCCTCGTTCTGCCATAAATTCGGACCATAGCTCCAGTTAGCTCTTTGCATAGCACCTGTCATCCTCTTCGTGTTCGAGACTCCACAACATATGCTTCCGGTTGACTGCATCCACAGCAGGTAACAGGTTCTTCCTTCTTTTGGGCTTGTTTATCTAATTGTGTTCTTACGACCCCCTGTAGTGAGGCGTATCGACCCTCGACCCATGGCTCTAAGAGCCCGACCTAATCAAAATTTTCTCCTGCAATCCAGACCGCTTTCCATTCCTTCTAAGCAGTTCGGTGCTAGCCAAGCACCGACTAGGGCATCCCCGATGCCTGTCTAGAACTCTTCAAAAGATAAAGAAAAAGACATACTAGGTTCCAACCCTCCTTCTAGAAGCCAAACCCAATATTTCAGGTGCCAAAAATTTGGCCATCTAGCGTCCCAATGTAACGCCAAGACCTATCTAATGACTGAACTAGAAGTTGACACCCAAGAGAATAAATGTGTCGAAGAAGTCTACGAACCAAACATCGAGAATTTTGTAGAAGACTTTGGAGACGAACATACTGCATAGAGTTTATCCAGGCTGAACCCTGAAAGGAGCCCACTGATCCAAATAACCAAAACTCTAGGCTTCATGTGGTTAGGTGTACTCTAGCTCAGACTAAGATCAAACAAGATTGGCGAAGGACCTCCCTATTCGACACTCTCTTTAAGATCAATGGTAGAACGTGCAAAATTTTATTTGATGGCGGAAGTTGCATCAGTGCTATTGCTTCCGGAGTAGTCTCCCGCCTCAGCCTGAAATCTACCCCTCATCCTAACCCATATAAGGTATCTTGGGTAGATAAGACATCCATTTCGGTGTTGGAAAGATGCCTCGTCCCGATTCAATTTCCATCTTATAAAGACGAAATCTGGTGTGACTGCATTCCAATGGATGTAGGTTAAGTTATTCTAGGAAGACCTTGGCTTTACGATATGGATGTCACACTTCATGGACGTTCGAATTCGTGTAGCTTTATGTTATGTTTTAGGGTCAGAAAATTATACTGAACTCATTACCTCCTAGAGAGCTCGCCCCTGAAAAGAAGTGTGCCACTCTACGAAAAGATGAATCACTTCACATCATTACTTCGAAAGAGATAATGAAGGATATCGAAAGTAGCCAATCACATGTGTTTGCCCTTGTGGCTAGAGTCATCAATGTGGAGTCGAACTCTAAGCACCCACCGACAGTAGTTCTCCTGCTGGAGGAGTTTCACTCTGTTTTTCCTAAGGATCTTTCAGATACACTTTCTTCGATGCATGATATCCAGTACGCAATTGATCTCGTTTCTGGAGCATTTTTATCCAATCTTCCCCATTATAGGCTCAACCCAAACGAGCACACTGAACTGAAACGTCAAGTTGACGAACTCCTCACCCGAGGATATGCTCGTGAGAGCCTGAGCCTCTGTGCTGTACCTGCACTCCTCACTCTCAAGAAAGATGGTTCTTGGAGGATGTGCGTTGATAGCCATGCCATCAATAAAATCATGGTTAAGTATCATTTTTCATCCCTAGGTTGGACGATCTTTTAGATTTTATGTCTGGTGCTACAGTCTTTTCCAAAATCGACCTGAAGAGTTGATACCATCAGATTCGGATTCGTCTTGAGGATGAATGGAAAGACCAAAGATGGACTCTACGAATGGTTAGTTATGTCATTCGGGTTAACAAATGCTTCCAGTACTTTTATGAAGGTGATGACGCAGATCTTTCGACCTTTCTTAAATAAATTTGTCGTTGTATATTTTGATGACATCCTCATATATAGTCAAACTTCAGAGCTCCATCTCTCACACTTAAGGCAGGTCTGTGATGTCCTTAGGAAAGAAAGCTTCTTTGCAAACCCCAAGAAGTGTGCATTCCTGACCAATCACGTCGCTTTCTTAGGGTTCATAGTGTCTTTTAAGGGTGTTTTCGCTGACCCAGAGAAATAAACACGATAGTCGATTAGCCTGAGCCCAAGACCCTAACGGAAGTACGTAGTTTTCATGGCTTGGTTACTTTCTATCGCGGCTTCATTAGGAATTTTAGTTCAATAATGTCTCCCATTATGGGTTGCATGAAGAAAGGAGACTTTATCTGGACTAAATCAGCATCCCAAGCATTTAATGAAATAAAGAAAAGGATGACTGAAGCTCTTGTTTTATGCCTCCCTGATTTCACGAAGGTATTCGAGGTCGCATGTGATGCCTCTGGCGTTGGGAAAGGTGGCGTGTTAAGCCAAGAAGGTCATCCTATCACATATTTTAGCAAAAAATTAAGCGACGACAGGTTGCATTATTCCACCTATGATAAGGAATTCTATGCCGAAGTGCAAGCTTTACGATATTGGCGACACTACTTGCTACCGCAAGAATTTGTATTATATTCAGACTATGAGGCTTTAAAGTGTCTCAACTTTCAAAAGAAACTGAACTATCGACATGGCTGATGGATCAAGTTTCTTCAAGCCTATACTTTTGTCTTGAAACATAAAGCTGGAGTTGAAAATAAAGCTACTGATGTGCTCAGTCGAAGAATCTTCCTCCTATCCATCATGAGCACTGAAGTAATTGGTTTTGAGAGGATCAGGGAACAATATACCACTTGTCCTGACTTTAGTGAAGTATACCTGATCCTACGAGATGGAGTAGAGAGAGAACAAAATGATTTCTTCCTACAAAATGATTACCTCTTTTGCTCCAACCGATTGTGTATCCCTCAAACCTCATTGAGAGATTTTCTAGTATGGAAAATACATGCTGGAGGATTGTTTGAGCATTTAGGGAGAGACAAGACTATTGAAATGTTGGAGAGATGTTTCTTCTAGCCAAGTTTCAAGAGAGATGTGGCCAAAATTGTCGGTCAGTGTCGCACATATCATCTAGCCAAACAACATAAGGAGAACACTGGTCTTTACACTCCACTATCCGTTTCTGAGTGTCCCTAGCAAGATGTTAGTATGGATTTCGTGTTAGGGCTTTCACGTACCTCCACCAAACACGATTTCATTTTTGTAGTTGTGGATTGATTTTTCAAGATGGCTCATTTTCTCTCCGTTCTAAGATTTTTGATGCTCTAAGATTGTGAAACTTTATTTTGATAAAGTCGTTAGACTCCATGATCTTCCAAAATCTATTGTGTCCGATAGGGATGTTAAATTCATATGTTACTTTTGAAAAATCCTTTGGCAGATGATGGGTACCAAATTAAAATTTTTGTCTGCCTATCATTCTCAAATTGACGGCCAGACAGAAGTTGTTAATCACTGTCTAGAAAATCTTTTAAGATGTCTAGTAGGTGAGCATGCTAGAACTTGGGATTTAGTGTTACCGACCGTTGCATATAATAGTTCGGTCAATAGGTCCTTAGACATGAGTCCCTTCGAAGTGGTGAACGGTTATAAACCTAGACAACCCATAGACTTGATTCTAATGTCTCACCAACATAGAGTCTCTGAGTCTGCACAATTATTTGCATCGCACCTGCATTCCTTGCATGAGGAAATCAGCAAACGAATTCATTCTAATAATTTAAAATATAAATTCATTGCTGATTTGCACAGACATTATAAAGAGTTGAATTTAGGAGATTATGTCATGGTGAGAATTAGACCTGAATGACTTCCTTCGGGAACATTCAAAAAGTTGCAAGCTCGTAGTGCGGACCATTCAAAGTCCTAAAGAAAATCAGTTCGAATGCTTCTGTTATAGATCTTCCTGAAGACTAGGTGTTGCCCAGAGGTGCAGCCCAAGAGGGGGGTGAATTGGGTCTTTTAAAATTAAAAGTGTGAAGAATGTGAGTTACTGTTATCTTTCAATAACTTGTAGGTTTAGCAAGGAAAATAAGGTTGCACAAATAAAGTAGTGAATAAGATGAGGAAAACAATCAGAAATATGCAGTGGAAGAAGAGAGATAAACCACACACATAAACACCAAAGTTTATAGTGGTTTGGTGCACTCCCAGCACCTACATCCACTCCCCAAGCCTAGCTTGAGATTTCATTATAACCCAGCAGATTACAACCTGATTGTTTTTCGGGCTCACAATCAAAAATCCAGTTGGTTTTGTCCAGGCAACCAAGCGAAAACCTATCACCGTTTGTTTTTCGGGCTCATAAACAACCCAGTTGGTTTGCAGACAAACCAACCAAAAACTTTACACCATTTGTTCTTCCGGGCTTACAAACAACCCAGTTGGTTTTCAGATAAACCAACTAGAAACTATTTCCCTTGCTGAATACTTCTGATTCAGAAACTTCCAATCAAGGCTTGGAAGAGCCTTTACAAGTATCAAATGAATGAAATTGTTACAGCAACAGTTAATCCAAATAAATGAATGTTGTAACCAGAAAACTTAAAGCTTCAGAGTATATAGAATGAATCAATAAAAATAAAAGCTGAAGCCGGTGAAGAAGTTGGCTGTGGAAGAATATCCCAATGCTTGAGCAGCAGCTCTTCTCGATTCAATGAGAAGCTTCGACTGATTTTCTCACAGTAGTAAGTTTCAGATGAGTGCCGATGAGGATGATAAACTGTTTAGCTTTTTCTTCTCTTTTCGTTAGTGAAAACTTTTCTTTCTTAATAAAATCTTTTTTCTTTTCTTGTTGTTTCCTTTCTAAGGTTTCCTTGAATTTATAGACGAGTTCTTCAAGGGATTTGAATTCCTTTCTTTCTGTTCTGATAGGAATTTTTTCTGTTACATAGGAAGACAAAAGTTGTTCCAAGCTTTCCGTTGTGGTCCCAGCAGTACAAGGGTCGACTCATGTTTATCCTAGGTCGGCACTTCAAGATATTGAGTTGACTTTTGCTGTGATAACTTCAAAGGATCGACTCTTTAACCTTAAGGGTCGACTCATCTTCTTCAGGAGTCACCTCTTTAAACACAAAGGTCGACTCATGCACTAATTTTTCTGGCTGATGCTGAGACTGAACTGGGGTCGACTCTTCAATTTCGGGGGTTGACTCATTTAGAATAAGGGTCGACTCTTCAAACTTTGTCTCAGGCGGTAAAGGCTCTCTGTTAAGTTTGAACTACATAAGGGTCGACTCATATTTTGCGGGGGTCGACTCTTTGACTGTGCCACTTGAAGAAAACATGCCAGAGTCAACTCAAACTTGTCTTTTTTACTTAGGGGTTGACTCAAGTTTTTCAAATAGAAAACTTTAGACTTCATATTTGATCTCCATGGATTGGATTAAGATCATTTTTCTTTTAGAACACATCTAATGAAGTGTTTGCGAAAAACTTATGATTTTGCAGTGCTTCATTTCTTCTGATTTTTCTTGACTTTTAAAACTTCACAATTAAGCTAACATCATTAGTACACAACAGCATCTCAAGTATTTTGTAATCATCAAAATTCATCCGTTAGGGTTGACAATTTTCTCTTTTTTGATGATGACAAAATCATTGAGTTTAAAAGAATTTTACAATAAATTTAACAGCAATTATAAAAATTTTGTAATGAAGTTCAGAGCAAATATGATATTCAGAAATATATGCATAATTTCAACAAGTTAAGGAGAAAAATCTTTCCCTATCAGTTTCAAACATAAAAATTATGTAGAGTTCTTTTTCTTCTTGTCTTAAGCTTGTTAATAGTGCAGTACCACAATACCATTCCCATTCCATATCTGTATATTTAAATCTCACTCTATATATATTATCTTTAGTGTAGAGATTGGAATTCTGAATTCTTTTCACATTTCTCATTTCTTAGATTGGATTTTTTTTCACATTTTTCCCCTTTTTTGTCATCAACAAAAGGAAGGAAAAGAAAAATGATTTAATTCCCTCTTTTTATGAGCTTAATCATTGAGGATTAATTAACAGTTGTGTTAAGGAGAGAGGGTATCAGACTCAATATATGTATCAGAGCAGCATACAATCCAAGA
>JAOXJJ010000648.1:181452-217287 GCA_025769935.1 Phoenix roebelenii | reverse complement strand
ATGTTTTAAAAGTTTTTAATTCTTATCTATCTACGAACGGTTTTTGAACAACGTTCATGCGATGAACAGATGATCCCACGCATGCCTCTTCTGCTGCATCTGAATTTTTTAAATTTTTTCTGCGGCATGGGCGGGTTCTAACAGGGGGACCCTCACCCCTCTGCTTGCCAGTACACCCCTAGTAGGTTAACATCTCCAAGCCACCTTTTAGATAAACATGACGACCCTGGGGTGGATTTTCAGCCTCTAGATCTAGGTCCCCTCCAACTGTCAAAATGAGGCCCTAGTCACCAAAGCTTGGAGATCTCGGGCGCACACCCTCAGCCTACCTGAGCTGCTCCATACTCTCCTGTCCACCCTTTCCTCTATGAGGATCGAAATAGCCATAACCATGTCGGCCAGGGCCTCCCCAAAAACATCTCGGATAAAGTCCTCATCCTACCTCTGCTCGCTCGAAACAAGGTCGCAGACTTTGCACCCAGCTAGCCAATCCGGATCGAAAAATATGGGCCATCCACTCAACAGCTGCGTTATCAGCCATCCAACCTCAATGACATCAATCGCCCATCTATCACCAACCTCCACCTCCACCTGATTGCTCTCAGGATCGTCATGCCCCAAGAGCAAATCTCTCGCCAGATAAAGACCAAAGAAGGAGAACACCTCGATCGGAGCCTCGTACTTAGCCCTCATCAAAAAACTCTACAAACTACCTGATTCAAAAAGAAACCTAGTAGCATGTCTAGTCGCAAGGACCTCTTGTTGCTCGAGCAAGGAGTAAATTCCATAGCCACCCCTACCCGCTGGCTGACAGATCACGTCCCAAGCAAGCAAATGCACACCCCTCACTCCAGTGCGATGGCTCCAAAATAAACCGCTAGTAGTCGTTCCATGGCCTTCAGCGGTGCAAGCGGTATAATAGCATTGGGGAGCAAATATATTGGAGGTTAAAAGAAGGGACACTTATGTAAAGAGCAAGATGCTGAGGTTAAAAGAAGGGATACTAAACAAATATGGCAAAACAATGCAGAATCGTCAATTAGTACATTTCAAATGTTAGAACAGGCAAAATTTCCTCCAGCTACAGGCATGACTTAAACATTCGGTGGATTGCAGTATCATTCCATAAACTTGTCTCTCTACCGCAGTTTTGCACACATTACAAGGATCAAGTTAAATAGCTTGATAGTGCAACTCCGTATATGTTGGTTGGACAAATAATACATATAACCTCCTGCCAAAAAGCCACTCTCAACCAATACAATAGCTAACTGATCATTTAAATTTAATGAAAAAGAAAAAGACATTACAGATGAATGATAGAAAATTAGACATTTTTGTCTTGCTGAAGAAAAAATTGGTCACTGCAAATGGTCAAAAGCACCGCTGCATTTTCTATGGGTCCCATCTGCCCATGTGTTCCGGCGATCCACAACCAATCTATTGTCATACTGTCATACATATTCTTGATGCACGCAAAACTGTATACCAAGTCATGTTTGATTTCCAAAAAATTAGAGTAATCAAGAATTGCTTGCAGCAACTCCATTAACCATAGTTCTCCCTGCAACATTACCCTTTCCATAGAGTGGAATTCTTCCACCTAGTTCTCTGAGTCTCTTCACCATATCATGAAGCCACTCAAAGGTCAATAGCTAACTGATCATTTAAATTTAATGAAAAAGAAAAAGACATTACAGATGAATGATAGAAAATTAGACATTTTTGTCTTGCTGAAGAAAAAATTGGTCACTGCAAATGGTCAAAAGCACCGCTGCATTTTCTATGGGTCCCATCTGCCCATGTGTTCCGGCGATCCACAACCAATCTATTGTCATACTGTCATACATATTCTTGATGCACGCAAAACTGTATACCAAGTCATGTTTGATTTCCAAAAAATTAGAGTAATCAAGAATTGCTTGCAGCAACTCCATTAACCATAGTTCTCCCTGCAACATTACCCTTTCCATAGAGTGGAATTCTTCCACCTAGTTCTCTGAGTCTCTTCACCATATCATGAAGCCACTCAAAGGTGAGTTTTGATTGAGCATTGAGTTCCTCTCTCACTTCTGGATGGATGGCAAACCAATCCCCTAACATCTTGTGCACGTGAGAGCGAATCATTCTCCACGGTACAGGATATTGCTCACATAGCTTCAAATACTCTACCACTAGTTCTGCCTGGTCTAATCCCACATGATTCATGTTTTCATCATCATCTTCTCTCCATTCCAATGTTTGGAGTCCAGAAAAAAGTGCTGGATTTTCAAGAAGAGATTCAGCTGAGAGCACACCATCAGCACCTGTGTGGTCCAAACAGCTACGAACATCTCCCATGTGACGTATGTTTCCATTTGCAAGGACAGGTATCTTAAGAGCATCTTTTACAGCCTTGATGGCATTCCAATCAGCTCGGAATTTCTTCCCATCCTTTTCATCTCTACTACGGCCATGAACAGCCAGGAGAGAGCAACCAGCATCTTCAAGCATCCTTGCATATGCTATGGTGTCTTGCAGGCGTGGGAATATTCGGATCTTACATGAAACTGGAACAAAAAGGTTGAGCGACAGCTTCTCTACTAGGGATTTTACTAAAGGGAGGTTATCCATGAGGAAAGCCCCATAGTTCCCTCGCCTAGCAATCCGCTGTGGGCACCTGCAAGTTATAAAGGTGATAAATGTCACTAGTAGGTCAAAATCAAATAAAGTAAACACCAAGGAACATGCAATTTGACGTTCACGTAGTTTCTTTAGAATTGATGAATTACGACTCCCTGACAGAGACCAAAAATTAAAACAGCTTCCACCATCAATATAAGCTAATTTTGAAACGATAGATCTAGTTCACTCTGATCAGATTCTATTTCGTGTGCTCAATCAGATCTGCAAATATAAATGGTTTCAATGAAGTCCACACTGGTAAAGAATAAATACAGAACTAGGGCTCGCCAAACTGTCCCAAACTAGATGGTTTGGGCTATACCGAACCAAACCGGCCAAAGACCAGGACCATGTAGCCGGTCATGACCCCCCAACCCCCACCCCCCAAAGGCCTGCCCAATCCCTTTGTGGCTTCATTTTCTCTATCCTTTCGCCATAAACCGGAGCTTCGAAGCCCTACTATGTTGTCACTGGAGGTTCCATCAATACCCAATGCTCATGCCATCACCATCAATTGTCACTGAAGCCAATGCCGATGCACTTGATCGACACCGATGCCTTGTACGCCTCTCTCTTTCTTCCTCCTCCTTCCCCCACTCTCCCTCTCCCTCTTTCGCCCCTTCATCTTCTCTCCCCACTCCCAGTTCTCCTCCTCCTAAGGTTAGCGTTAGGGTTTTCTCCCCCCCCCCCCTCTTCTCCCGATCCTTCATCTCTGGTGCATCTCAACTTAGTACAGTACAAACCTATACTATATCAAACCGACAGCCGGCCAGTACAATCCCCGATACCGGTATGGCAAATCATGTAGAGAACATAGAATAACCTCAACTCTAAAATGAAAAGTAATAAACATAGGAAAAGAAGGTTATGCCACTATTCAATGAAGACAGGAAGCTATTCCCTTATATTGCATGTGCATCTGTAAACTACATGCCATGCTGATTAAAGAGGTCCACAGTGCCAGTATTGTAGAAAATCGATCACTACCATGTTATGAAAAAGAACAGGATATAGGAGGAGGAGGCTCATAAGGCTAGATGATTCAAGAAATGCAAAGAACCCTGCAGCATTTTGTTAATAGCTATGGAACCAGTCAAACAAAAGGGCCTGAATAAACCAAGGACAAATTATTGGTCAGAATTAGAGGAAGATAACTATCTTAAGGTGAAGGATGGAGAGAATCTAAAATGAAATCAGGTGAGGAGGGCAACAAGCTCTTTCCTAGATTGTAGGAGTTCTACGTTGCAACCTTGCAGTCGATTAGATGTTTCAGAAATAAACAGAAAACTGTACAGTAATTTAAAAACTATGAACAGTATGATGTAGTTCCATCAAGCTTTCAAAAGAAGGTTAGAGTTTGGACATCTTTTGTGCAGGTAAAGCAAAGGAACTGCATTAGAGATGAAAAAGGCTCACTGTTGTAGTTTTTTCATTATATCTTATTTTCCTGGTATTCTGAACTTATTAGATGTGAAAATTTAGTTTATTTGAGATCTGTCAATCCACACTTTGTATACAAAACTTATCCTATTGAAGTTATGCTCATTTTCCATTCTCTTTTGAACTTTATTACAAAACTTATCCAATAGAACATGGCCATATCCTAGACTTGAGTCCCAGCTCAAGTGTTCACTACTCACGATCTGTCGATCTGCCCCTCTTTCCCAAATCAACATACAAGACTCCTGTTCCAATACAAAATCTTCTCTATCTCTACTAATCTCATGTCTAGGAATCCCAGTTCAACTCTAGTTCTCTCTGCAATTCTTTAGGCCTTCAGCCCAAGCCCAAGGCAGGCCTTTGGCCCAAGTCTAGCTGGACTCATCTACTGCAACCATATTGGCGGCCCGTTGCCCTCTATCCTATAAACACCAACAAATAGACTGATAAGAAAACTTCAATTTCTTTAGCTATTGGTTTTTGGGCAATGGATCTAACATAGTATGTGACTGATTTTTTTCCTTTCCATTTCTTTTATTTTTGTGCTGTTGTTTGGGGTTATTCACATTGTAAAGCTCGCACTAGATGAATGGTTTGAATTTGAATAGATATTTTATTTTAATATACCACCAGAGTGAACCTTAACCAAAACAATATTGCCCCAGCATATATCTTCAACTTTGGCCAACAATTTACAAGTCTATCATGAGAATCACATATTTTTTACAAAAGTAGCACCAACCTTTGAGCCATTATAAACCTGCACATCTTTCTCTAAAAAAAATTATAAACTCGAACATGTTTCTTAACCAAATTCCTAGAGTGACAAAGAGTGCCTTACAAATAAGGCAACCAAATGATTAAATCTTTCTTTCTTTATAACATGAAGAAGGTGTGACAGTTTTTATTACCTAGATCTTCCCCATACTTTTAGATTACATTAGGACTTGAATCAGAATTTGAATTTTTTTTCGTTTCCTTTAGATGTCATTGCTTATCGTTGCTGTACAATAATTGCATATCACTTCTAATCACAGAAAGTTATATTTCATGAACTTTCAGTTTTATCAAGTAATGAAACAAAAGGTTATAACTTTAGTAACCCAAATTCAATGAAAGTCCATACCACTTTTTTTCTAGTGCAAATTTTCAAATTTCACTTAGTAGTAGACCTAAAATGCATTCTAATCATGAATATGATAGGCAAGGAACTTTCAAGAATGAAAGAATGAAAAAAATGTGAAAAATGACCTTATTTTCATGGAGCTAATATCTGATTGAAATGTGAAATAGACATATTAATCCTGCCAGTTGGCCCTACTCAAAATAGCTCATAAATTTGCCTAACTTAAATACCATATTTCTTTCATATCCAATTAAAAATGTCCGATAGATTCACCAAAAACTATTAAGACTCAATAGTTTTTCTAGAGCTTCTATAGTTTTAAAAAACTAAAAACAATTTTAATATAAATTGCTGTTTTATCTCAACATGCATTTGCACATGCAATTTTAGTAGTGGAAAAAATAAAGAAATAATGAGTGCCAAATAAAACATGACAAGAACACCCAACGACCTTTTAACTTCCACCAACCTCATTTTCCAGGTCATTTCTTAATCAAAAAATTTCAAAATCCACATAGTAGGGGAATGACATATTGCATTTGGAACATTTGGAGTTGGCCTATGTTTAATGTTTTCAATCAAAAAAGGTAAATATGGGGCAATACTAGAAACAGTTATGGGTACCAGTAACCTAAATAGATCACCAGCAACAAATAAATTTATTTAGGGATCCCAACTCCATAGTTCCTACGCATAAGCAAGTAATAAAAGTTGAAAGCATTGTCAATACTCTACCAACAATTTTTCATATGCTGAAGGTGAGTTACAACCTAATCTAATTGTCAAAGCTGATGATGACCCGATAGCAAACATCAGTATAGAAGTGTCGTTCAAAATTTTCCATTGTTAGTATTGCCACTGTAATAACCCAATCAAAATCCTTTCTAGACAATTGGTCCAATATAACCGTTTGAGATAAGACCACCACTGAAACAAAAGTCATGTCCAATTAATCCACCTAATTGACAAGAAATACTTAAAAATTAAAATTTATAATGAAACATGACTAAAAATGAAATGAATATTGAGAAGGAAACAAAGGGGGTTCAAAGCACCAGAACATCATTTCAATGCTAGAACACATTTATCCTGATCAATGCCAAAATACCCACGACAGAAATTCTAAAGGTCATAGTGGAGCACATTGAACCCACTTCTCTGCTCCCTTTTTGTCCATGAGGCATCAAAGAAAAAGCTTTCACTTTTCGCTTGACACCCTCCTCCCCCACCACAATTGATTCCCCACTCCTTCAACCCTCACACCTAATTGAGCCCATTAACAACCGCTACCACTCGGTTGTCCTCAAGCTCAATTCTGGGGGTTAGGGTTTAAAAAAGAAAACCTAACCCTCACCACTCTATTTCGTTGACCACAACCACCTTTAGCAAGTTTTACCTTCCATCAATTGCTAACCATGCCAGATAAAGCCATCCCCAACCACTATACAAGGCTACCAGCATTTTCTTATACAAGGCTACCAGCATTTTCTTAACACTAAGTGACCACGCCAATCTATCCTAGCATCTTTCAATTGCTCTAATAGGCTACATGGCATTGTTGTAATGATTCTCAAGTAATCCAATATCTGGTTAATGCTTGCCCTTCGTTACTTGCTTTCACTATCCAAAGGCCACTTCACCAGCACTAATTTGAATACACCTTCATTTTAGCTTAATGTAATTCCACTTCTTTCATCAATCTCGATACCCATATGATCAACTTGTATGTGTTAGAGACCCTAATTTTATTACCTCCTCTACCTTTTTATTACAGATAATCTCGTTAAAAATACTAAAATGTCCATTTTATTTTGTGTATTATTATTATTATTTTTGTTTATGTTGGTGACGTGCATCTTTTCATGCCTAATCTATGAGCATCATGTCATCCAATTTGGACGGCCCCAATGTTCGAAGTATGACATAGTTCAGCTAAACTTGGACTGGTTGTATGCTATCGTTAGATTGGTGGGAAGCTGTGGTTTTTATTGTGTTTACCTATGTGCATCTTTGGTATGTTGTTTAGGTATGTGTTTAGCCTCGCCGTATGCTTCTCTGTGCTTCTATTAGATATAGGAAAAATGGGACCTCTCTGGTCCTTGTTGTTTGGATGATTCAAGATGACTAGGATTGACGTACCCAACGGATATTTGTTCTCGACATAAGAGTGGACAACAAACTAGGTGAAGAATAATGATTGGCTCGCTATTGATGTATGTTAGCTAGGAGGTGTATTGAAATTGGACCAAGCAAGAAGAAGTGCTTAAACAAGGCCATTGTCCTAAAGAGTCACAAAATGACTTACAATTTAGGGTTTGGATGGTCTTTGGATGGATGGAAGGGGCCAGTTTTGGTTGCAGCGAAGGAAAAGGGTAAAGAAATAGATAAGGGTTCAAGGTATAAAGGCCAGATGCTGGGATTTGAGGTTGGTGGCTATAGTAGGCTAAAGGAGAGAGATATAAACATAGAAGAAGAGTTATAGGGAACATAGAAGAAGACTATCAAAAGAAGATATGCGGTAACCCAAACTTACTCAGGAGAGCCCCACAGTTGGCCTAGCATCACGAGTAAAATGAAAAAAAGAGAAAGATAATTATATTTATTCTGATGGCTCAAGCCTGACCTCACATTACACAAAGGAAAACTCCAAAAGGAAAAAGCTTCTTTTATTCTTCAACAATGAATAATCATTATTATAGTACATTCCTATGGAGGCAGATATTGTTTATAGATAATCTCAAAGTTGCTCATGTCCAAAATGCTTTTCTGCTTATAACCTAATTACAAGTCAACTAGTACTACACCCCTAAGTAATTTATTAACCATGGTGATTTATTGACCAAGTAAACATAAAATAATATAGCTATTGTTTAATGCCCAAGCGAGTTAATAGCTAAAAAACAAAAATAATTGAAAATCACATAGATCCAACCAATAGTTGAAATAATAAAGTCAAGATTCATAGGACTCACTCATTTGACTATTTAACACTCAATTAAGTCAACTAAAGCAATCAATTAACAAACTCACAAGTCATTTGAAAGCTTTTGACTTGGACAACTGCATCATCTGCTTTCGTTGCACTAGAACTCAAGTTCACAATCTTTCTATTGTTTTTTCATTGTTAAATGCCTTCATAGTCCCTCGTTTTTGGTTAGTGGTTAGTTGCATACCTTTGGCTCCTTTTTTCCTCCTTTCATGAACTCATCCTAAACAAAATCAGTATACTTGGTTACCCACTATAAGTATCCTAGATTACTTTTGGTATCAGAGAGAATTTGAGTTGGAGGCTGACAACTTTCATACCAATGCCATTCATCTCTAGGGTTAAAAACTATTCAGACTTGAATGAATTTTCCTGATCAACTTGTTCTTGAAATGCAATATGGTTGTTTGGATGAAAGAAAAGGAGTACAGTTCTTCCTCTCTCTCTCTCTCTCTCATATCCTTTCTTTCTTTTTTTCTTATTGCCTTCTTTCTAAATTCCTACTTTACTTGCTGCCTGAATGGTATAGGTATAGATCTGAACCCAGATACGAGCATTGATCAATGCCTCTGCATAAACCAGAACAAGAGACCTTATTGCCTCTTGTTGCATTTCCATATAGTTATATTTTTAATACATTAAATTCTTAACCCAAGATTGCCATCATTACCACCAGTTATCTTCTATATTCCAATTGTTTCAGACCAGCAGGACCTTGCTTTTAATTCTTGCCCTACTGTATATTGTCTACTAACATGATTACATCCTATAAAACTCCAGAGCCTCCAGGAATAACTGGATCTCCCACTCTTCTTTCACTTGATCTTTAATCTGACCAGAAAAGGTGTGTCTTTTAACCAATTCCCTTCTATGCACAGCTCCCTAGCCCTATGATCATCAAATCAATAACAAGTACCCTATCCTATGGTCAAATCATACCAGGGCATCCAAATATGGTCATAATGTGTTAAAAATGCTTCAGCAACAATATATTAAAGAGCGTTAAGTCTATGACCTGCAGCTTGCTGGTTATGTGAAAATGGAAACTATGAACAGCATCCTCATTCCCAAATGAAATGTTTTGTTTACTAGGTTTGCTTGAGGAAATGACCATGCTTCAGTTGTAAAGTAGTTTCTTGCCAATAAAGGGAGAATTAAGGTCTGCCCATACTAAGCCATACCATCCCATTCCGAACATACTGTACCGTACCTGTAAGATACAAGCACATTACTGGGGTTCGGTTCAGTATATGAGCCAAACCAGTCCATAATAGTCTGAACAGAGCAAAGCCATAATGCCTAGTACGAACCTGTATCACTATGTTTCGGGCGATAACATTGATGGGAGTGAGAAAAATGCATTAGTAGCCTATGTTGGCTCAAGATAGATATCTTACAATACGGACCGTACCATGCCAAACAGGTAACATATTGATACGATTATTGATACCGGTTTTTCGAACCTTTAGAGAATCAATAAAATTGCAATCTACCACATCAACTATTAGTAATGAACAAAGCATTTTGAGTGAAGAAAAAATAAATTCCTAATAATTAGTTGTCTTCCATTTAAGTCCACTAGGAGTGAGAAAAAAGTGCCAGTAGCCTATGTTGGTTCAGGATACATATCATACAGCACAGACCGTACCATGCCAAACTGGTTACATATTGACACAATTATTGGTACCGGTTTTCGAACCTTTGGAGAATCAATTAAATTGCAATCTGCCACATCAACTATTAGTATTGAACAAAGCATTTTGAGTGAAGAAAAGGTAAAGTTCCTGATAATTAGTTGTCTTCTATTTAAGTCCAGTGACCTTCAGCAAAAGAAAATTTGTTGGATTAACAAACACTCTTACAATCGCATCCATCTAATAAATAAATAAAGTCTGTTCAGAGCACTCGAAACCTTCAGTTTCTTCAAATTAAATGGCAGTGTTGCAGAAGAGCAGTTGAGCATTCTTACAGCAACTAGTTTCTTTCTAAAAGTCAAAGCCATTAAAAGTTAAAAGTTAAAAGTTACAGCATCATGTCCATCTTATTGTCACCATAAAATATCTGCAGGAATTCCTAAATTTGAGTCAAATTTCACTAAGATTACTTAGTGCATTATGGGTAGTAAGAAATACCATCTTTTTGGTAGCAGATAAAGTCATTAAGACCTTATTTAGGTTGGCCAATCAGCTAGGATTGGAGCTCAATCACATTATATATATCCTAAACTAGGAAAAGATGTTTAACCAATTTTATTGCACCATGCAGAAAATGTTACAGTATTTTATAGCTGATATTTTTTATTAATAATATCATACTCTTTTTTATTTTTTAATCATATGTTACAGATGCTACCTTGGTTTCTAAATGCTTGAGAGTAGAATAAAGAACTTAAGAATTACCCTAGATTTATGTCCACATAATCACAGTAGGGCTCCACTGTTTTTGCTGCTTCCAACAAAATGTCAGGATCATTTGCACAAAACTGGACAAATAGCGGACGATCCTCCTGTCATCGGATCAAACATTGTCGTCAGTCTTCAGGTTACCGTCTTATATTATTCACAATTCCCTAATATATATTGGTCTAATTTTATGTGTGGAATAATGCAAAACTGAAACAGAGAATGTGAAGAAATAGCCATGTACATCGATATAAATGACATCCAATGTTCATGGAAATTACTTTTTGAACTTTAAGCTTCCTAGTTAGGGCTGATAGATGAAATATGAAATCATATATAAGCAGAAATGTGTTTAAGCTTCCAATCACTGACTTCACTGTACTTCCTTTAGAATTGTAAAATACAGATATGGCATACATACATCTTCAGGTATAAAATCTCATGCATATTTTTCCAGTGGTAGTCTTTAAAACAAGATCTCGTACATAAATCTTCAGGTCAAAAATATCTTGTATAATTGTCCAGTTGCAACCTTTTAGACAAGATGAACTCCATCAATCAAACATTTCAAGCTTAGCTCTGGCATAGATATTTTGAGTATTCTAGGTAGAAGGAACTAACTAATGGAGGAAGAAAAATGATGCTGAAGAAAGTAATGAATGATTTAACCAGCTGTTTCACTAGATAATGATTTAACAAGGAGAACAAATGGTGATTTTTCTTAATTTAGGTCTGGTAATGGATATATGAAAGGGACACTTAAAAGCATCATATCCCAATTCCTGAAAAGGATAATAGTTGCACCGTATTCTTCAGCAGGGTTCATGGCCTTGTTATTTATAAAATGAAATCATCCATAAACAAGCTTAAAATCACATAAAGCGAACAAAACAAAGATGAATAACGTGTCATTTATCAATTGAAATCCATTACAAAACATGATTTGCAACATATCTGTCTTTACAAAGGACTCGACCCTCAAAATAAATTGACCTATTGATGAAAATAGAACAAATGTTGACCATCTAAATGACTAAATAATTGAAAGAAAAAACTAAAATCACCTTAATTTCACAAAATACAATTCAAGGATTGACAAGTTAGTGAAATGAACTCCGTGGCTAGGTACAACCATCTTATTTAGATACCAAAATGTCAAGGGGAAAGAAAAGGGAACAAGAATGCTTAGACAGACATGCCAATCCACAAATTCCAGAGTTTATGACATAACTGATATCAGAAAATGAACTTTATAATTTAAATATCGATATCTGTTCCTGGCTTTCAGAAAAAAATCCTCTAGAAATGCTAAATAAAAGTATGAAACCTTAAAATGTGGACCTAGTTATATTTACAGAATCCATAAAAATAAAAATTGAAAATACAGCCAATGATAAACTCCAATATCATTTTCTACCACTAAGAAAATTTCGTACCAGGTTTAAGGCTCTTATGAGGAAATATTCTGTCGTCACCTCTCTTGCTCTTTCTTGACATTTTATAGTGCATCCCCACCATAGAGTTTAGTTACACCAAAACGTACAAGATAGAAGTGCATTTGGCCAAGAAGGATACAAAAAAATATAAATAAAGCTCACAAGTCACAACATTGCATTACAAAGAACAAGCCTACGTCCATAGTTAGAAGGTTCAGTTGTTCCAGGAGAAGTTGAGAGCAAGAAGAGGCAAAATGATGCAACAGAAGAGAAAAATGAACAGAGAGAAGAAATAAATGAGAGGGAAAATGAGAATAAAAATAATAAGGAGAAGGAAAAGAAAAATATAGTTTAGAAAGGCAACATCCCTTCCACATGTGCAGCACTTTATATCTTCTTCCACGTGTGCACCACTTTATATAGTAGAACTTCAACTCGTTTCATTCTTTCTTGTTCTTCATCTAAATGAGCCTAATACCCAATTCCTTAATTCTTTTTTCCCTCTTTCTTTGGAAAAATCAGGGGGGAAGCGTACTCCAATTTAGTAAGGAGAGGAAAAGTTCCAGGGGGTCAACAAGGTTCTAATTTATAGCAGTTAATGTTCCTAACTCTACTAATATGCCTTCAAAATTGGGCCAGGAAGTCATCTATTATTGTTTGAGGCAGACAATGATGGAAATCTAAGGAACCTAAATAATTTTACTGAGTAGAGGCCATCGAGAAAAGTAATCAACTAAGATATCCCGCATGATGTCCACATGAATCTATTTGTATCTACATTACTCATGGAATCCACATGACAAAAGTTTAATTGTTCTTGTTTGTGAAAGTCACTATATCTTTTAGATGTACTTTTGCTTCATATTTAGTCTTTAAGGACTAAGTTCCAGTGCCAAAATGAATCATTAATTCACAAATCAAGATCCCTAAAAGCTGTAGCTGCATCTTGATATGAAATCTATCATTAACAAGAATAATAATAATAATAATAATAATAAGAAGAAGAAGAAGAAGAAATCGACTAATTCTGATTGTTCAATTAGTGTTTAGTATGTCTATGAAAACCTAATCACTCGAATCACCAAAAAAAAATTAATCAAAAGACCAAACTTGGAAGGAAGAAAAAAAAAATCAATACATATGAAGACTCGCTTCTAGCGAAAGCTTTGACATAGATTAAAGAAGCCATCTTGAACTCGAATTCAAAGAGGATCTGCGCTCACCTTGCAGGTGGTGAACTCCATCTTCCGATACTTCTCGTTCTCCGTGAAGATCCGCGAGTGCAGCATCGGCGTGTAGGCGGCCTCGGCGCCGTACTTCCTGCAGAGCATCCGGAATGGCAGCTCGGAGTTGTCCACCATGGGGGCCACGACGAGCTTGGGCTCGCCGAGCCTCCCCCAGTGGGCCCAGGCTCGCTGGACGTGCGAGTGCCCGGTCAGCGGGCGCCCGGGAGGCTCCGGCAGGGGGAGCGGGGGGTCGGCAGCGAGGGAGAGGTTGCGGTCGAGGGCGGCGCTGAGGCGCTCGTCGGGGTCCTCTTCGTGCCTGGGACGGCCGGCAGCCATGGGAGAGCTAGGGTTTAGGAGCGGGGTAGGGGGCCCGAAGTGGGGTTTCGGCTGGGCGAGAAGAGAGGACGCCACGCGCCGAAACTTCATCAGATGGTTTTGCGGGGCGGACGCCAGCGATTTGATAGCTTACCGTTGCTCTGCGGCAGCTGGAATCCTTCTTGCGAAATTGGTGGAACCGGAGGGACCAATTGATAACTAGAATGGACATGGATTGGACCCGATACCAGGTGACAAGGCCAATGTGGGTCGGATTTAGGACAGGTACAGCAATATCTTTAGTTTATCCCACTATGTTTGCCATGACTTGTCTACCTTTTTAATTCCATTTATGGGGAAAAAAAAATCCCGCTACGAGGAAGTGTATCTCTATAAATTTCTTTTTATAATAAAAAAATAGTCAACATTTCCTATCTTTTGTATAATACTAGCAAGTAAGCTGCGTTGCATAGCTGTTTTGAATTAATTTTGTCAAAATTTAATGGAGGGCAACACTTATCAAATAGATATAGCAGATTTTATTACATTTCTATCTCTCTTTTTTTTTTTGCACGCGCTGAAACTTACCGCTGCCTTAATTGTTTGGTTCCTGCAACTTCTTCTTGGCCTTACCAAATTTTATCTTGATTGATTTGTGATTGATTGTGCCAAAGTTAGTCGGCCTTACCAAACTTCGTCAGCCTTCTAGTACCATATAAAAGCTACCTCTTATACATTGTAAAAATGGACAGAAATACAATTCTCTTCTTTCATTCTTCTTTTTCAACACTTCGAATAAACTGAAAAAGAGAGAGGAAATTTAGAGGAGAGAGGTGAAAAAAGGTCGATAGTGTTGGTTGAAGCTTATTTATCTTGTTCGTGGTTTTTCTACCGAGGGCATTGAAGGATGATTTTTCTAAAAACCATGATTCTTTCCCCGCAACAGAAGAAAATCAAAAGAAAAATCCTGCAAAATAATAAACAGGGTGAAAGAAACACAGATCCCACCACTAGTAAGCCAAGCGTGTTGCCTCCCAAAAGATCCACATTTACTACCTCTTCCTGAATTTTTGGTTATGATGGCTAACTCTGACTATTTATAGCCACCACATAAAAACCTAGACAATGATATATGTTAGATCCTTAGGGATCTCTATTCTCGGCCATAGGATCACAGAAAAATAATTTTTTCATAAAACCCTTTATATTCTTTTAATTCTAAATTTTGGGCTTCTACAAATTGCAAAAATGTCTATCAACACTTTGCAATTGACCCCCGAGAAGAGGATATCAATTTAGTGAAATCTCTTTTGCTTACAATTTTATTTATTTATCCTTCTACCACACTATATTCCACATAAACCAATAAGATCGAAAAAATATCATTGATTAAATTTCTAGCTTATATAATTCTTAATTCTTATTATGTAATTCAGTTGGACCCCAAAAATTATTTCTAAAATAATTTCATAAATAAATATTTTATTTATAATAATAATAAAATATAATGAAAATAATTTTCACTGGCCATTTTTTCTTTTGGTCCAACTTCATACAAATATACTAAATATACTACCTCAAATTGAGACAGGTGGATTTCTTATTGAGCATCTATACAAATTTATCTAGTGCACTCAAGATCCAACTTTGTCTGCATATTTAATCTTGAGAAGACTATCAACAATTGACTCAGTCAAAGCACAAGAGCACACCAAATATATTTCTATAGTTTCTCAGATCAAATGACATATAAACTAATTGTGATGAATACTCTTCAAAACATCAGTAATCACTTCTAGAAGGTATTTATATTTGGATCCCGTTCAGTGCATGTACTCTTACAATACACCCACTCGTTTACTTAAGGTCTCTACCTCAATGATGGAGCCTATCATCCTAATTATATAGCGGCACAACGAGTGTAGGCCTAAAATATGTAACTCGGCTTAGAACAATATGAGTTAACAAGAAACCGAAAAACAACTACTTCGTGCCTATAATTCATTAATCATCAGTGTGGTTCTTCTACAATATTACTCAACATATATACCATATGAATATCTCATGTCACAATTAAATACTCAATAAATAAATAAACTTATATGTGAAAAGACGAAAGAAATAATTCAATAATTATTAAAATTGATGTACAAATTGGTTTTTGAGGGCATTGCATCTAGGTTTCATACAGGTTAATAAAGTTATGGTTGACAGTATTATTGAAATAACAAATCAATTGTATGTGTGAGACCCTGGAACTGGGCTCGATCCATTTGATTGGCCCAGTCCCAAGTTTCGGCCTCATGTATGTTGCACATGAGGCAGCGGGATGGAAGGATCCATCCCGAAGAGGAAGGAAGCCCTGTTTTAGGGCTTCTTCTCCTTCTCCTTTGACGCCACCGATGTAGAGCCGCCGCACCCAAGGAAGAGGGGGGTTCTTCTTTGTGTAGCTGCCGAGAGAGAGAGAGAGTCGTTGGGTGGCTTTCTTCTTTCTTTGCCGCCGGAAAGAAGCCATCGGATCTTCGCCGAGGCTAAAGTAAGGATTTATACCCTTCACTTCTTTATTACCATTCGAAAAAAAGAAAGAAAGAAAGAAAGAAAGAAAGAAGAGAGGGAAGAAGAAGAAGGCCGACCGCTGCGAGCTCTTCTTTTTCTCCCGTGCGCATGCCTCGTCCACGGGAAGAAGGAGAGGGTCGGCCACCACGAGCGCTGCCGGCCTCGACTTGGCCTCTCCCGAGCTCGCCGACCTCCCTTCATGGGAGAAGAAAGAAGAAGAAAGAAAGGGAGGGGGAAGGAGAAGAAGTCGGGAGAAGAAAAGAGGAGGGGAAAGAAAAAGAACGAAGAAAGAAGTCGAGAGAAGATTCTGGAGAAGAGAAGAAAAGAAAAGAAAAAGAAAAGAAAGAAAGAAAGAAAGAAAGAAAGAAAAAATAATAAATAAAGGGAAGGGATGGTTTACAGGTATGAACCCGAACCCAAACTCGGGATGCTAGGCACTTTTGCAGGGTCAGTTATGGAAGGATATTAAAATTTAAGTTTTTTGTATATTTATATTGTGATGAATTTTAAAAGAAGAATATGATTTTGGATATTAGGTTTTGAGAGGGATTTGCAAAATTAATTGAATTTATTATGGATTATGTTCGCGAAGTAAGTGATGTAACATCTTTACTAGATTTATTGGCAAACTATATATATTTTACAAATCGAATTATTCGTGATTACGAATTTGATGCATGGGTTATATGTATATTTTTAGAATATTGTATGATTCTGATTGAACGTATTTGCTTCTGATTTGGATTATGTTTGATTGCTCTGACATTGTACATTTCGGTTTGGAACATGAACATAATGTGAGAAAAGATAATAACTTGAAATAGATTCAGACTTGCAGTCGGGCTATGTTGAGGATGCTGCCAATGGGGGCTAATACATTGGTACCGCAAGAAGATTAGTCGGTGATATGATCTTGCTACAAGAAATATGTGGGCATAGTTCCTAGCTGTCGAGTTGAATATGATAAATTGAAAGAAATTAAGATATGAACAATATTTGATTTTGACACTGCATGTTTTCGTAACTGAAATATGAAATAAAGAACTAATTGAAATTTAACCTGGCTATGTTGAGGACCCCGCCAATAGAGGCAAATACATTGGCAGTTGACTGTCCTAAAGGACTCACCGCAAGAAGATTAGTCGGTATTGATGACCCTGCCACGGGAAACATGTGGTCATAGTCCAGAATCGACAAGATGAATTGAATATGTGAAAAAATTTCAAAACCATGAAAAGAATCTTAAGAATTTAAGAAATATTTGACTTGTACCTTAGAACTGCATATATATTTATTTTCTACATATTATTTCTTGATTTATCTAGCTAGAGTGTTCATTACTTACTGGGTTGTTTAGCTCATTATACAATTTCTTATTGTTTTATAGATTTCGAGAATTAGTCTATTGGAGTTCCAAAATGGAAGAGCGACTAGCAGGATTGTGGTGCAAGCTATCTTAGATTAGGATTATTTAAGTTGAACTATTATCTTAGACATTTATCGTGATTGCTGGACATTGCAAGGTTTTGTTATTTTAAGCACTAAGTTTGCATGTTGCTAATTAGTATTCCCCTGCATATTTAGAACTGTGAGACTTTATGACTTGAGTTAGTCAATGGAATAAGATTGCATTTATTTAGTTGAATTATTTTAGATTTATAAAATTAAAATGTTTGGTTAAGATGCCTTGCATGCTCGTGAGGAGAGTTTCCTATGAGTGTGCGGCGGTTGGCGCGACCCTCGGCTCGCGATCTCGGGCTGAGGGCGTGACAGTATGATTCACTATTCTTATCTTTTCTCCAAAATAAGTAGGAAAAAAATGTTACAATGAAAAAAGGTCGATGATCTAAGTACCCTACTCTGTTGCATCAGACGCTGCTTTGTTACAAATACATTTTTCCAAGGTTGAGACAATTAACTTCTTTAGGGCTCGTTTGGTTCACGGGAAGCATTTTTCCTCATAGGAATATGATTTCTGAAAAATAAATTTCTAGGAAGAGGATGCCTAGAAAAATACTTTTGGCATGTTTGGTTAACAACATCTATACTACAATTTTGCATGCCAAATATGACTTGATAGATATAGGTGAGCTTGATAATTTTTCCAATAACGGAAGGAATAATGAATCTATCGAATCTTGCATCTGTTGCAAGATTGATCGCTGCAACACCGATTAGTTGTTATGCCAATTTATTGAATATCACAAAAATTGCATCACTAGTTTCATTCTCAACTGTTGCATTTAATTTGTACCTTTATAAAGATTGACAAACAATTATTAGCTAATTTTAACACATCGAAAGATATTTTCTTTTGGCACGAAAGGAAAAAATAAAAAGATGCTGTAAATTTACTATTGCACCGGAGGCTGGTTATTTTATCACATTAGTTACACCAGAAATTTTTTGCAAACCTACAATTATAGCAGACTTTGCACCACCAACCTTAGGAGGTGTTAATTTCTTTTAAAATTGCTTTGCCAGCATATTTTACACCCTATGAAAATATGATTACAAATTCATAATGGTTATATCAGAGTATTGTAACACCACAATATCAAAATCAAACTATTGATATATTTTAAATATTAGTTTATATTTGAGTAGAGAGAAATTTCATGTTTGTAATTGAGTAGAAAGAGGAAAAATTCATTGAATTTTCAGATAATACTTGAAAGTCACAGGGATCCAATTTTAGTAATTCTTCAATCGTTCTTTTATTGGTGGTTGCTTTTTGTTGGGGATCAAGAGTAATTTGTTCTTCTTGTGTTGTAAACACGACTGGAGCACCTGATGTTTCTAATATGCATGTTAATTATGAATATATTCAGCGGACAATATAGAATTTAATATCTATTAAATATAACAGACAAAAGTTTGGATTTGAAACTTGTTTTTATCCTCCTCAATTTTTGGTACTTGCAAATTTATATAATACTTTGACATAGGGGAGGTGGATAAGCATTTTTTCTAAATGCAAAGAAAAATAGAGGCTAAAAATTATCACACCGAATTTTTATGAATCGAACGTTTTTTAAAGAAAACAGAAAAATTACCTCTATATGTTCTTACAATCATACCGATCAATAGAATTATGATTGGACCTTATCTCCCTCTTTCTCAAACGTCAACTTTGCTAAATGCTTCAGCAAATTTACACCAAAATGTGATGGACAACCTTGGCATCTGTATTTAATGGAAATGATGACGTGTGTTTCACAATATTATGATACCGCAGGTTAGAAGAAAGGTGTGTTAAAAAACTTGGAATAAAGCATCAAAAAAAGGAAAATGAAGTTAATGTACTTTACTTTAAGTGTGCTATTTCCAAACTTCTTTCGAGAACTAACTTTTCTCTAACACATATCCGCTAAAGAGAACCTACAACTACAAAATATCCAATAACATCTGCATAAGAAAAAGACAAAGATTATATAATCATATCTTATTAATGTTTGCTATAAAAAAAAATGATACATATTATTTTGTGAATACCTATCAACAAAATCAACAAAATTTAATTTATGGAATGGTATAGAGCTAGGGTCACTATCCATTTGTTGTACGACTATCCATCTATTGTTTTAGATCATATATTAACAGACGGTGGCCCTAAATTTTTCTTTGGTTTGTAGCAATATTGAACTTTTCAAAATAATATGCATTTCCATTATTTAGAATATTCTTAAATTGATAAGCATCTTCTTTCTATATAGATGCTTAAATCATAATTCCTTGTAGATAGGAGAGATGTATCGTCACTATAATCATATGATTGCAACAAATGGAATGCTGGTAAGCAAATAAGGAGAACTTGTGATAACCTCTTCATTAAGAAAGATGCAGTTGATAATGATCAACTGATTCACCATATTCGGATTTGTCAAATCCCATATTCTTATAAATCTTACTTTAATTCTCCAATTGTATTTTTCTATTGTTAAAGTCGACAACAAACTGTACACAATTTCTATTGCTAACCTATTTATATAAACTACATGTTGCCCAAGATGACAACCTAAGAGTGAGGGATGAATTAAGTTTTTCAAAACTTTTGACAAACTTTAAGTAATAATTAAGTAAAACTAATCTAACTTAAGTGTGCATCGTGAAATGGATGATAAATAAGTACAGAAGACAAAAACAAGCACGAACGAACCAAACACCAAGATTTTATAGTGGTTCGGAGCAAAACTCAACTCCTACAACCACTCCCCAAGGCTTCCTCCTTGAAAATTTTACTATAATCTATAAACAAGATTACAACTCAATTTTTTTTCGAGATCACAACTAAAATCAGTTGATTTTTCTTGGTAATCAACCAAAACCAAGTTGTTTTGCTAGTATAGCTAAATCAATCTCGATTTCAATACTCAGAAACTACTTACTGATTTTCAGGATAATCGACCATAATCTAGCTATTTTACAAGTACAGCTAAATCTTATAAGCCAGCTGATTTTTTACTATGTCAGTTACACCATAAAACCACACAAGATTTTCTAATCTTGTGCACTAAACAAAGATAGAAAATAATACATAATGACCTTTACAAATATTGGATTTTTCTCATTGTAACTCGTGCTTGATTTGCTTTGCATATTAAGATCTTGAAGAATCAAAGTTAGCACTTTTCCTCTCTTTTTCTTTTTGGCTCTATATATTGTGATGGAACTTGAAGCTCTGAGAGTGGTGGTTAATTTGTATTCTTTTCTTTTACCTCCTCTACTCACTCTTTATAACCCCCTTTTCTTCTCTTTTCATTTATCCTCTACCCAGTTAGAAGATGTTTCTAGCCTTTGACAAGTTGAAAGAATCATTGGAAGTAAAAAAAATCGTTCTGATTTTGTAGAACAACTAGTCATTGTAGTGGTCAGGTGCAAACAAGTTCACTCGACTTCTTCAGGGGTCAACTTGAGAAAGCTCTTATTTTTGCTACGCTCTGTCTTTTGTCTATGGTCACAATAGGGTCAACTCAACTAGTCTTTGGGTCGACTTGAGTTGGCTTGGGGTTGACTCGTGATCCATTAGGGTCGACTCGTAAAAGAGTTATTTTTGACTACCTTCTATATTCTACCTGTGGCCATTCGGGAGTTTACTTAACTTGTGTTGGAGTCGACTCATGCTTGGTAGGAGTCGACTCATGCTCAGTAGGAGTCGACTCATGATTCTCCAAAATTGACTTGTCCTCTTCAAAAACTCTCAAAATTCTTCAAAAAACTTCTCCAACTTTGAAAATTGTTCTTCTAGGTTTTTCTAACCTTTCAACCTTATTTAGCTTCTTGTACAACAAATTTAACTTTTCCAAGAACACACTAATATTAGTATTATTCTCAAATATTTTGTACTTATCAAAATCAATCCATTGGGTCAACACTACAACATTTAATTTTTATACGTACTATAATTGATGGTATAAATAGTTACAGATGAGAAAACAAATAACCCATAGTTTATTAATGCGAAGAAATACCCAAACGTAGATCAAAAAAAAATTGGTAAATAATGTTCTTTGTTCGTTTTTTATTAAAATTTTGAGATCCTGATGTGAAGTCACTCCTTTAGGTATGTCAGATTGTCAAAATTGTCTTCAAATTTTTGGTAAACTTCCAAAGCAATATTCTGAACATGATTCTTGTTAGGTTTTATATGTAAGTCATTTGGAATTTTAATCCAACTTGCTTCTTCCTCTTTTTCCAAAATAATAGCGGGTTATTTTCAATCACCAGTATCCAAAATCCATTTGCCAAAGCTAAGTATTGAATTTTTGATTCATTATCTAAATTGTTATTCAATAATATCATATTTCAATACAAAACTTTTACAGTGCTTCCATAAATACGATTGACTAATCGATGCATCAACTATGTCCGCCTTACTACCCCAACAACAACAGGAATAATTTATCTAAGCCCCCCTCCAAGAAGTACAGTTTTTCCATCAAATTGTTTTTCGTTCTTTTTTGAATCTTCTATTTTCAAAGTATCTCTCAAAACTTTATCAAGAGCTTCAAAACAATTTTCATGATTCATAGAAGCTTCATCCCAAACTATTAAACTTGTACATTCAATCAATTTTAGAAGCTAGGCTTCCCTTTTTATTTCATATTTTGAGCATTTATTATCTTGAATGTAGTGTTGGTCTTCCAAGTAATAAAATCGATGCAATTCCAAAGAAGCAACAGTTAGAACAATTTATATTTTGGAACGAATTGTGGAAACAATCATTTGCCATATATAGGTTCTGTCAGTTCCTCTGTGAGTATAAACAAAAAATAATTCACCTTTAGGATTATTTACTGCATTCAAAACTTCATTGTAAACGATTCTTTGTTCCTTATTTAAACCCTCGAATAGCTTTGAGTGCTTCTTTTGCAATTCGCAGGCATTATAATCCAACTCTTCTCTTAATAATTTGTTATTTATTTCCTACAACTGTTCTATTAGTCGTTGATAGATTGTACTTAGAGAGAACTGTAATTTCTGTTGAATAATTTTTCTAATTCAAGTAGGACATGATTTTTTAATTGCAATTATAGAACTTGTAGGTTAGAACCTCTATAACTTTTCTTAATCCAGAAATGATGTCATCTGTGAATATCTTCAAATATATTTCCAATAATTTAATCAAATTAGCTACTTCATAATAGATAATCAAAGTCTCACCAATTGAAGTTTTGTTTACTGCTTCATGCCATTCCTTATCATCACCTAATAAACCAAGGACATTACATGCAGACCGAAATGTGGGATGAACAACATCATTCACAGTTTTGATCTCATCATAATTTTTTGGTCCTTTTTTATCATGTTCAAAAGTAATCTCAAATAATATAATTCACTGTAATTGGGCTGAATATAAACAACTCTGCTAATTTTCTTTTTTTTGTTGTTTCTTTATAGTCCAAAATTTATCTCTATGATTCCATATTTATTTTGTAGAAATTTATGAATAAGTTAGCTTACGTGCACCTTTGAGAACTTTATTTTTTTGCATCCATTCAGCGAACATAGTTTTTTCCACATTGTTTTTTTTAGAACGAATGTAAAACTTTAAGTTTTATGATAAGCAGCTATGTTCATATATGGTATATGAACAACCAATTGCTCAACTGTTGGCTCTCTAAAGTGTATATCAAATTGTAATAATCTCCATACTGATTATATGCATATAGATACCTGCATTCTAAATAATTTTTTATGTCATTAACTGCTTCATATCACTATTCTACTAGTATCATTGTTGATTAGTAAATTTTCTATTATTACAGCTTTTATTCTATCAGAACCTTATTAACATACTTGAATAAATATTTAATCATCCTCGATTTATTGTACCATTTAACAATAATATATGCTTGGTATCATATAACCAAATCTAAGTCATAAGGAACAACAAATATGTTATCAAGTTCAACACCATTTCTATCAACCCGACATCCATCAGTTTTTCTTTTATAGATTGCATATACGTTATCATTAATTGCTGTTTCACTCAGAATTTTTTTTTTTTTGGGATAGGACATCTCTCTTGCGGATGGAACTCATATCTTGACATTACACTTGACATTACGCGCCGCTCATTTCTTTGCCCATCCCTCAAGATGCATCTCTCTTTCTTCCTCTCCCCCTCCCCAAGCCAAAATATTATGCAAGATTTGTGCTTATTTCCACAATCTAGATATTTGCTATCTGAGGGTTAGCGTTTATCATGGACGACTAGTACTTATTCCTATAAAATTAATGTTTACTCTCAATAGGTTAGTGTTTATTTTTAAGCACTTAGTATTTCCTCATAGCAAATGGCCTGTTTATTTCTACAATGTTCATGTTTATTCTTGTAGATTAGGTGTTTATCATTTTGGGGTTAGTATTAAAGAGCGAGTGTGTGTACAGTTGTGGGCGGCATGTTCCATCCCATCCCATTAATTATTTCTTTTTTTATGCAATGGACTGGCTGTTTGAATGCCTCAACATCTGCATCGATCGAACAGCGGCAAAGGCAACTGGATCGGGACTTGGCTCTACTCGAGTGTAGCCTAGTCCATCTCTCTCTATATATACACATGTATGTATGTATGTATTTATGTATGTATATATGTGTATATATATATATATTTGAATGTATATGTATATATTATTAGCAGTATTAGTCTGTCGGTTCTCCATCTCAAGTGATTGTATATACAGCTTTGAACGAACAACGCTCAATCACACAAGAGTACTTTTGATATATAACAAAGATACACATATGCTACTGACCAATGAAACTAGCATGCAAAACCAAACAATTGACCCGCGCAGCTCAATTTGCAAAAGCTCAAGTAAAGATGAGCTCAAACTAGGGTCTACTAAAGGTAGTTGACCCATGCTTGAACGTGATTCATAGACTCAAAACTAATTTTAAATTAAGCGGGAAATAAGCCCAACTCAATCAAGATGGACCCATTAAGGCTCAAAAATAAAGTTTGAGAAGGAACACCCAAGAGCAGAACTGAGTTTGAATGTTAAAACAGATTTGGACCAAATCTCTCTTAACAGGTTATCTGCGCTCGTATATTTCTAGAAATAAGAATTGAATTTGCCCTCAAATTTATCTAGATATAATGATCATAAGAGTATATTTGATTGCTTTGAAAAGGCTCTCCAAAACTAAGTTTTCTGAAAAAAAAAAAATGAATTTTTCAACTATTTAGAAAAGAGAAAAACTTGAATGATGCAGAAATGAGTCTATATATTTCTGGAAAAAAAAAACTTTCCCATTTTCTTTTTTCAGATGCAATGATAACTACAATTTGCTGCAGCCAAATTCGACCTGATGATTTTTTTACCTTCTGCTTTCTCAGACGAATAATTGCTAGCCCTGACATTATTCTATGGCCTTTCCTCTAGTATAAATATATGAGGAGAATGTTCTATAAATTCAACCTTTTATACGACCACATACTGGATATTTATAATGTCATAACCAATTAATCTTTATCTAATATTAAATTAGCATAACAGAAATTGCAACTATAGCATCAGTTGATATTTATGATGGTCCTAGTTATTTAAATCTATTTGATGAATATGAAATCATAAACCATTTTCTTGGATGCTAAGCCCAAAAATGGAACAAAATCCAAGTACATGCAGCCATATTTATTTGGCTAAAGCTTACATTCATAGGTGAGAGCACAAGCATCGATTTCCTGATTAAAGGGACCATTAGAAAACTTTGCACATTATTCGATCAGTAGAGCCAATGATTGCGACCACATACATTCATACATACATGCCCCCTATCAGCTTCCTCAAAATATTACAAGGCTGCAACCTCCACAGCAAGGAGGGTTCTATTTGTAGACATAAACTAAATGCTTTTGACCCAGGGAATCTATGACCTTTCCTTCTATTAGGGGTGACAACAGACAAGAAGAACCCTCAAAATGAAGATTAGAAATTTCAGAAAAAATAAGAAATCTTGCAGCACCAAAAGGAAAATCCCCTAGCAAAATAATTAAATTTGAGAAATAAGATAAATCAAGCGGCAGGTTTACTTTCTTTTCCCCCTCTCATGCAATCCAACATACAGAACGACAGGCTTTTGAACAAAATGATTTGAGACTGCTACGTTAACTAAAGAATTAGCAGCTCCCATCTGTTTCAAGCAGGCCTGGCACATGCCTAAACTCCCACGAGTTACAAGCCGAATGCTAACAGCAGCACCTCAAGAAACATAACTGACTCCAAAAACTTGAGTACCTAAATAAAGTCATACAGCTCTGGTACAGGGAAATCAACGTCTTCGCATTCCTCTTCCACCACGACCACGAAGGGCTGCTCCACGACCCCGGCCCACCATTGCATTGGCAGCAGCTTCACCTTGTGCACTCTCCGACTGGTATCATGCAATCAGCATATACACAAATTAGTAAATAATCCTTTCAAACAAAATACATGAGACTACTTAAGAGAGAGAATTACAAGAACCGAAAACAACATTGGCCCTGCAGTTCCTAGACTACGGCAAAGAAACTAATGCACAATATTTTCGACAGATTAGTCCATATTTTTACTCTGAAAAAAGAAGAGCTAATCCATTCTTACAAGCTCAAAGCTCAGATAGCTCTATTTTAAATTAAAGACAACAAACCCTATTACTTAATGAATGGGACAAAATAAACCTGGTGGTTTAACTTCCAAGTAACTTCATTGGACTCGTTTTCCTAGATAACTATTATACCTTTAGAACCTGTTTGGAAAGGGCAGGATCTGCCAAAACTGCCTGGTTTCACATCCTAAATACTACAAACCCAGAGCAAATGGGAATAGTTTTTTTGGTTCACAAGGCAAGCAAGTTCAAATCAGTGCAGGAATGCAATATCCTGAATGACTAAAAATAAAAAACTCAAGCCATTTTTTAATCCCACGATCATCGGATCTCATCCCCTCTCGTTTTGCCCTTGGTCCCTCTCTCTCTACCTTGGTGTTCCCATTCTCCACTATCCCTCAACCGATCTTGCTACCGGTAAGGCACTAGCAGGCCACAGACCTCTCTCTCTCTCTCCACCACAACCACTGCCAATGACCACCGACAGCAGGCCCTCTCCACCTCCCCCTCTCCCTCTCACAAATCCCCAGTAATTTTGTGTTGGTTTTGGGTACTGTTTTTCCACCACTGTTTGATTCTGGTGGTGAAGAGATAAGTTTTTTTTTTTTTTTTGGATTCCTCTATGCAGTCAAGCCCAATAAAATTCGATCTTTATTTGGATCCATGGCAAGATTAAGGAGAAGTTAGGTCTGTTTTTTTTCCTTTTTAAATGTGGCACGCCCATTCACCTACTTGTCTATTTTCCTAGTTTTCTAACATAGAGATTATCTTTGTATTGATTCAACAAATTTCGTCTATTTTCCTAGTTCAGTCTTCTTTTACCTAAATCAGAAACCAGCAGTCTATTATATTAGCATGCCTGTGATGGGTTTGAAGTAATGCCAAACTCTCCATCAGGACTGCAAATTCCTCTCAAGAACCAATTCCTAAGATATTTGAGACCTTGATGTTTGCTTTTACTTTTTTGATTCTACCATAGGCATTTAGCATGTTGATTTATTTACACCTATAATTTTTGTTGCAGGTTTTGCTACAGTCAATCTGATTATACCTTTCCTTCTCCTGCCCATTCATATCTTGATATAATATTTGACCTAGTCCTGACACCCAGTTCATAAATTGTCAACTGCTAGGTTATTGTCTACTAATAGCCAACTTCTCTATCTCATATCTTATGGTCTATAATGAAGGATAAGAATCCAACTATTCGACAACTGAAGTCTTTGAACTTTAAAAACTTGTTTGGGTTTTGGTTTCGGAAATTCTGGTTTTGGGCAAAAAAATGATGAAAAAATTAAAAGAATTTCAAAATATATAAGGAAAACAAAGTTATAGCAACTTATTATATAACATTTTAGAGTATTATGTGTTATAGAGGTTCTTTATTTTTATCAACTTTCCTTGAAGTGTAATATTGTATATAAGTGAAACTGTAAATGCGTGTCCAATCCACCATGCCAGCTAACAGGCGCACCTACCACCACCTCCCTTTGGTCCATCAAGAAAGCCTGCTGTCTCTTGTGCTTCTGGAACAGGAATTCCTGTTTCAGTTGCAACAAGTATCCTCCTGGAATGTATCTTTCATTCGAGCCACATTTCTCATTACTAATCACCAACAAGATTGAAGTTCATTTCTGTCTACACCATTCAATGCATGTTATTCATAATTTGGGAGGGGAGCTGAAGAATGGATCATCTCCAGAACATATGTTATATCAGCAGTGGCTGACAGTGAAATTTTTGACTTCACTGCAAAACAAAGACTAAAATCTACTACAACTTGACTTGGCATGAGATAAAATAAACTCAACTCTTAACTCTATTTTAGCTAATGCTAGACTATGGACTTTGTGACAATGTTTGAGATGGGCTCAGTGACATGTTAAGTATACTACCATTTTTGAGTCAGGAAGACCCTACTAGACAAACTCTAGAGGTGGCAATCGGGTCGGGTTAGACATAAACGGGTCGGGTCATATGCAGGTCGGGTCAGAAAATCATAAACCTGAATCCAACCTGTTTATTAAACAGGTCAGAAATTACAACCTGAACCCGACCTGTTTATTAAACAGATAACCCGACCCAACCGGTTTAACCTATTTAATAGACCTGACCCATTTAATCTAGTCCATCTAATATAATTTCTCTTCCAGGGCCCCTAACCTAGTCTTCTGCCCCATAAAAATAGAGGGAGGATGGGGTTCGTGGAGTTGGAGTTGTTAAGGGCGAGGAGGAGATCGCAGGACCAGAAGGCGGCGGCGGATGAGCTGCGAAATAGTCGAAAATCCGGCGCCCAGTACCAGAAGTGGCGGTGCAAGACTTATAGGGTTTGATGCTGGGGTTGGGACAAGAATATGGAGGGGGCCAGCCGGCCAGCGAGGGCCATAAGAGGGATCAAAACAATGAGATTTTTAAAACCAGAGGATCGCAAATTCATTACTAAAAAAAATATAAAAAGCGAACAGGAAAGGGATCGATCCGTCCCATAGTATGGGACTTTCCGATGATGCCATTCACCATCACCACTAGATGCATCGAGATCCTCTACTCCCCTTCCCCGCCTCCTCCTTTGTCTACTCTCTGATCTCCGCCGTCAACCATCGTCGGCGGATCGCAGGCCGGTTTGAAGAAACTCAGCCGCCGGAGGTAAGCCGAGTACCTCCTTCCCTTCCTCCTGCTCAGCTTCCCCCCTCCACGGCCTCTCCTCCTCACGCGGCCGGAGCCATCTCGAGACTTCAATCTTTGACCTTCTCGTTGGATCGATTGGTCTTGGGAGGGGTTTTGTGGAAGGGAATTAGGGGTTTTGCCGGATCGTTGGATCTATGACCGGTTTCCATCTAGATTCTAAAACATCATCTCTCTCTCTCTCTCTCGCTCTCGCTCTTTCGCTATATACATTGCTTTCGCTCGCGATGGGCCTAGTGGCATGTGGTCCTTACCTATTAGCTCAATAGTTAAACAGGTTATACGGGTTAAACGGATCAGACATCTAAAATATATATCTGACCTAATTAATAAACAGGTTAAACGGGTCAACCTGTTTACAACCCGAACTTGTTTAGACCAAACCCAAACCTGTTTATGGTGGGTCAAACACGGGTCGGGTTGGCAGGTCGGGTCATATTTTGCCACCCCTAACAAACTCTAAAGCAAATATTCAAAAATAAATTCTTAAAGAGGAAAACACCTTCCACTCCTGTTGGCAGTATGAAAGAGAGGTGGTGGTGCGACGGGTGGAAAGAGGAAAGCAGACATCATTTAGTTGATGGTTGGCTGTGGGGCAATTGAGAGGGTCTCTATATTATGAGGAGAAATAACCATGTTCATCAGAACTCTAAGGGTATAACAGGTATTTATGAAGTGCAGCTAACAATATCTTGAGTTGGGCTTGGGGCTTATTTTTCAATTACAATAAGTAATAATGGTTAGTTGTATTATTTTCTGAAAAGGAAAGGGGGACTACCCTTTGGTATTCAATGCAAAATAGGCGATCGCCATCACAAGTTCCCTGTTCTTTTCAACTAAAATCAGATATATATCACCTATTGGGTAGGACTTAAAGTAACTGATGAATTAAGCAATGGTGAAGCTGGTGAACATCTGAGCAATGTTAATTCAATATAAAAAAGATGTATCCTCACAGTATTATGGCAAAACTGGCCCACATTGAATATCAGAGGAAATGAATAAAGGCAAATCACACCTAATCACAGGCCCTAACTATATAAGTTTACCTGATTATGAGATTAGGAGTACAATATAATGTATAATAGTAGAAAAGTTAGCATACAGTAAAATTAATATTGGCAATAGACTATTTCAATCATAGCACCTCCCTAAGTCACATGAAGCTTCCAAGTCCCTTGATCAATAACTTTTTGACGTTTGAAGATTAACATGTAACATGTGCCAATTGCAAAGGGAATATAGGGATCAATCAGAATATCACATCAATGAAATTCTGAACTATCTTTCCGTTATGCTAATTTCTTCTCTACTTGTTTGCAATGGGGTCACCGAGAAAGAAATAACTCAAAATGAAATGCCTAAAGGAAGATTAAAAATATGTATTGGTATTAGCACTATACTGCAGCTGAGAACACTTAATAGTTATTCAAGTCTGCTTAACCAATAAGGAAACTCCTACATGACATTATAGAAGGATGTTATCGCAAAAGGCACCATTTTTTATTTAGTTTTCGGAACACCCCCCCTCCCCCCTAAAAAAAAACAAAAAAAACAGAAAAACAAAGGCCTTTTATTAGCCTGCATATAAACCCAACAAAGCCTTCTACATAACAGTCAAGAGAGAGAAAAATAAGACTGCACTAAACCATCTATATTCATTAAAGAACTAATACCATACAAATGGATGACAGACCCACGACACTTAGAAAATCAAAAGAAAAGAAGGTAGTTAGGATCTAGAGTCCCTTCCCTATGGCATTCCTATGGAGCATGGACATTTGTAATGAGATGAAAATCAAAATGCAACTTTAACTTTTCCTAGAAAAGAAACACCTGGTCCAACTATTTTCCCCCTATTTAACCATACAAATATTTATCAAATCATCGATAGTTGACATAACCTCCAGCATGGGACCTGAGTAGGCTTACTAACACAAACTCCTGAAAGTTTTGTTAAATAAAATCATGCATATTGATATCTTGTTACTGCATGTTTTAAAATGAGATATTAAATTTGCTATATAATTTTTCACCTTCCTGCATCGATGTCATAAAGTAGATATAGCTTCCCCTTGCAAAGAGTTTTAGAATGAAAAATCAACAAAGAAATCTAGGGAAACTACCGAAAGCCCAGAAAGGAGTCAAGAGTAATACATCCAGGTAGAGAATTGATATCTTTGTCAGCATTAATCACATTGGTTCATGGTTTATAATTATGCATCACTTGATATGCACTTCCCTTGTGTTTCTTCGAATTGATGAGCAAAACAAGGTGAACGAAATAAAGAATATAATTATAATTGCAGCAAGCGACGAAGATACAAGATTGAAAGTAAATTGCTAACTAAAAACCTAACTTTAGAAAATCAATGTATACAGATATAACTAAATTTAGCTGTAAGTCTGTAACATTAGTTAATCAAATACATAGACTCAGGAATAAAGACTAGATCTTTCATGTTCATAGAACACAAGTTTGCAATATTTATCGACAATGGTCACTAAAAAAAGTCATCAGATAACATTCCCTTTTCAGAAAGCAAGGTTACCTTTGGATTTTTAACTGTCTCGTCCACACTCAGGATAAGACAGGCAGCTTCTGTCGCAGCATTTATAGCATTAATCTGCAATTCATGTTTACATTTACTACCAACATTACTTAACAATGTAATATGGCTATTAGGGAGCTAGGTAGAAAACACACATGATGTTTACCTTAACAACTGCAGGTTCCCATACAAAGTTAGCAAAGGAATCTGTGATGCCACCAGTGTTGATATCTACACCATAATTTGCACCATCACCTGTCACAAGAATGTATTAGTCTATACCAGTATAAGAAAACTTTCTACTGGTGTATAAGGAAAAGGAAGAAGCTAACCAGAAGCATGTTTCTGTCTGAGCTTGTTCAGTACATCTGTTGCATCAAATCCAGCATTGTCACAAAGTTGCCGTGGAATAACCTGCACAACAGGAAAATCATTTAGAACTAATCTAAGAAAATCTAGCATGCTTCTATCCTTCACTGCCTACTATAATAATATAAAATTCAGAAAGAGGATTTTTGTTTTTCTTTTTTCCTTTTGTTTTTTATTTTTGGCGCAGGGGGCGGGTGGAGGGGGGTGGTTTGGGGAGTTGCACAGGGGCACATACGGGGAAGGTGGTGTTTGAGCCATGACTTGGTGGAGTATAATAGTAAAACTGATAATGAAAAAATACAAGCTATACCAGATCTGTTATTTAGATCTTTAGTTTCCATATAAGCAGCATCAGAAGTTCAGAATTATTATGCAGGCATAGAAAAGACTTTTTGCCCCACTTACAATACGTTCCCAGCCAATGCAGTTGTTTGGTACAATCTTTGACACTTACAAATGATATGTTTAAGTTTCGGCTCAGGAAAGAGCAAAATGAATATTAGGTCACACTATAGTTGGTTTAGTTACTCCAGAGGCTGCATATATCAGATATATATCCAGCATTATGTGATACAATATTTTAAGCCTAATGATTTGTCAATGAAGTATAATCAAAGGTCGAGTCATAACAGCGAAAAAGAACAAGCACAACACATATGCAAATTCATCTTTTGTCATGATTCAAAGCAATTAATGCTGCTCAATTAATAATCCCCGTCAGTATCAGCTATAATATAGGGCTTAAACTAAGAACAAGGAAGAAAATGCATTGTTTTTTTTGGCTTTAGGTTGCAAGAGTTTGTTATACGATGATGGAAACGTAAAGGAGGTTATCTTTGAGTAGCAAAATTGCCAAGAGATTGTCATGATATTTGTATGATATATATCTTGCCTAAGGAATGCCAGTTCTACAGCTAGTCACTCAAAAGAAAGACGCTTAACAGGCATTGACTTTTCCCAAGACTCACCTTCCCCCAAAATAAATAGAATGGAGTAATTGATTACTCTAGATATTTTAAAGACTGATAGTTTATCATTATTGCCACTTGTATCTCTTTTAATTCATTTGCAAGATCTTTTTGATAATTCTTTTGACTTTACAAATTAGATATGCAGGCAAGTTTGATTAACCAACAGTTAAAACTCAAGAAATAAACACATTCACATACTCCTGAAAAAATATTTACCTAAAGCATCATAAGATTATTATAAGCCCAGAGCCTGCTTTAGGGCTCAATGCATACCCCAGCACCACAAGAAACAAAGAAATGGAGCAAAGTTGATCGTGCATATTCGCAATTCATGAATGGACAAGATATTAGCGCCAACAAACTTTAGAAGGCAAAAGCAATTAGTTGAATAGAAGAAAGGACTATATGCCTACCTCAAGAGCTTTAGCATATGAATTAATAAACAATTGTGACTTTCCAGCAATTGCCCGAGCATGCTGTCTCAAATATCGGCTTATCTCCATCTGAAATAATATCAAGAAAATTATCCTCCACGAAAACATAACAAACCATACCAGGTGGCTACAAGTAGCTTACATCTACAGCACCGCCACCAGCCACAACAGTGGAGTTCTTTAAAGCCCTTCTGACAATCATTATGGCATCATGCAGGCTTCTTTCAGCTTCCTCAATGAACTGAAACAGATTGACAACATAAACAAGTAAATGGGCCTACACTATGGTAACGAGACTCAATTAAGTAGAGAGCAATAATTCATAGCAACAAACCTGATCTGCACCACCACGGAGAACTATGGTTGCTGTCTGACCAGAAGGACAACCACTAAAGATGTTAAATCGTTCATTGCCTACTTGTTTTTCCTCAAACACTTCACAAGATCCAAGAACCTTTGGCAAAAACCAGATCACAGAAGGCACATGAGAAAGAGATGTTAAATACCAGTGTTATAATAATGAAAAATGTTAAAACAATGTTGCTAAGGCCATCCATTAGCCAACCAAGTACCACCAACAAAGACACATCATAAAATAACACTAGAGAGGCATGAGAAAAACCTCATCAATAACGTTGTTGACAGAAGTCTGCACAGTTCCACCTGTTGCTGCAGCAACACGTTGCAGATCCTCTTCTGTTACACGACCAGCACAGAAAATATCCCTATCTGCAAAGTACTGCATAAATGCAAAACTGTTATGATCTTTGACATGCTGCATAAAGCAGTAGACTAACTCGGCATGGGTTGATGATTCTAATCTTTTTCTTTTCCATTTGCAATTAGGATCTCAGCAAATCTAACTCAACTGAAAGAACAGGGAAAAAAAGGCAGAAGAAGCAATCAAAGGATTATACCTGTGTTGCAAGGTCGCCAATTGCCAATCGTGAGAGAACAATTTTTGCTCCACTTTGTACACACTTATCTAATTTGTTGTAGATGATATTCCACTCAGCATCAACAATTGATTGATATTGTATAGGGTCTGATAATCTGCAGGAAAAAAAAAGATATGATAAAAGAATAAGGAAAAAAAGAGTCAGCAAGTAATAATGCCAACAAGCATACCTGATTTCTGCATTTTCTTTCTCCGATTTCAATTCTAACTCAATGTTTAACAAAAGGATTTTTGCATTCAGAAACTTTTTCGGTTGCTGCTCAAAACCAGCATAAGAAAATGTCTTCTTGAAAGCAACACCATTGACAAGAAATGAATCTCTCATGTTACCCCCAGGGACCTATAGAAAAAGGACCAAGAATTTAGAGTTTGGTATATGTCTTGACAGCTAGACCTTCATTATCCATGTCTCGATTACAAAAAACATGTAATTAAATTACATTTAATTCTATTTGATTACAGAGCAATAAAACAGCATTTAAAAAAAAAAATAGAACCACCAAACGAATACTTCCAACCGAAACAGAAGAAAACAGTTCTGCACATGAATGAAAATGAATGACAAATTTGTCTAACTTCTACCCAACAAGAATGGCTTTCATTGTTAGATGAATTAGCAAATGGATTTGAGGGCAAATGAAGCTTTTTCCCAGTGAGTTTATTTGATAGCAACAAATGTTAACACAGACCTACCCACACAAATGTGCATGAGAATGTGCACACAGACCTACCCATGCACACACACGCAGACAGACATACAAAGATAGAGTCATGGTGCAAAAAATACAACCTATCAGTTCCATTAACAGATACAAGCTACAACGAAGAAACTAAAAAAGGCAGTACAGAAATTCTTGGAAGATTTATCCACAAAATCAACCTAAGCCAAATATACATCCAACTGTAAGGCATACACACAATATAAATTTAAAGATACACCTTGTATGGTAGCCTTATCTACATGCAACATAACTCAAATCCTTAAAAAGCGAGACTTGGCCTCATCATAATCCTTTGTACCGATTTGGCTGAGGCAAGTCGAAGAATCTGAGACAAAGGACTCTGAACTAAACTCGAAACACCCTCAGAAGGATGGTAACTTACAAGCATAGGTAGTAAATATCTGCCTTTATCTTCTTTATTGCACCCCATCATTACAAGAATACACATTGATATCATCAATCAGTGTCCTCATAACTCGAGCTCCCAAATCAATAAAGGTTCGTGGTATATTATACTTCAAAGTGATGGTTGCTGGTACCGAACTTAAGCTATATCGAAAAAAAATTAAGATTTAATGCAATAAGGACACTAATAAATAAATAAACAAAGAAACAATGTCTCAGTAATTCTTGTAAAGTGAGCATTGAACAGTGAACTGTATCCCTCAAGTTCATCCACGTTTATACACCGCCACTTCCAAAAAAAATTAAGATAAGAAAATCCATCAACATTTTTTATCCTCACCTTTTGTTAACACAACAACGTAGCTTTTAGGTTCCGATTAAGTCAAAACTTCAAACCAAGCCTAAACCTCGAGTTGGACCATAGAGTTACAGATAACACTTAAAAACTGGAAATCCTGAAGGGCCCCAAAACACAACCCCAAAAAATCCTCTGCC
>JAOXJJ010000648.1:168434-181352 GCA_025769935.1 Phoenix roebelenii | reverse complement strand
CCCCACACACACACACAAAAAAAAAAACAACAAAAAAGAAGGGACAAAGTCTAATCTAAAAGATTTAGAAAACAAGCAAGCACCATCACCTTCTAGTCCAATAACACCTGTAACAGCATCCTTTTGATAGAGAAGCTCTTATGAATTTTTAATAGAGAACTAGACTGGAAGGACTGGAAGACTCTGGAAGAATAAGAACTGTATGTTTTGGGCGAAGCAAAGGATTGTTGCATCGACGTTGCAGGTGAAGCTCTGGGATGCATGCTGAAGTGATTCAACTGACAAGGTAAACTGATGGATTTAGAAGATCTACAAAAAGGTATATTTTTTTGATTTTTTGATAGATAACCTCAAAAAATCCTATCTTTGTTAACCTATTCAACCAACTATTTGAAATCCTTCCAAAAGTTTGTAAATAGTATCTATCTTCCTTTAGCAGACTCTAATTTAACTTCAATAAGTGCACAAGACAACGGTGCTAGCAAATGACAAGATCTTTCGCCCTCATAAAGATTATTTCTCTAAACAAAAGCAACTCAACATGATGAAACCAATATATTTGGTTATTTCAACTTACCAACAATAAATAAATAATAAAAAATGTTTAGAAATTCTTGCTATTACTAAAATGATCGCAAAGTTTTTAGCAATCGCATACATCATACAGACAGGAACATAAAATAAAACACTATCAAACTAGAATAGCATTTCAAGAAGATAAGAATAACCTTCTTAATCCCAATTAAATTTAGCCTATCATCATTGCCAATAGCCATGACAGCATCAACAACCATGGATGCAAAAAACTCCTTCTCACCACCAATAAGCTTGGAGGAAAGAGTTGTAGCGGCACATTTTGCCAATAAATTTTTCTTTTCTTCAAGGCTTTTCCCTTCTATGCTAACAGCAAGTTCTTTGATTTTGTCAACCGCCTGCGACACATTATCCAGTTCGTAAGTTCACAATGTACAATTCGCAATCAAGCATACAAAATTGAAAGAAAGCATAGAGATCCTGACCAAATAGGATGCAGTCCGATAACTTCGGATGAGATTTTGAGAGTGGACTCCATCCTCAATGAAAGGTTTCGCTTCCTTTAAGAACTCACCTGCAAGAAGCACTACGGTAGTCGTTCCATCACCAACCTACACCAAATTTTCACGTGGAAACTTAATTTAAGTCCCTAGTGTTACTTCAAAGCAGTTGGCAACAAAATCTTAATAGAGATAGAACAGCTTGTGTATAAAATTAGTTAACTAAATGGAAAAACAAGAAATGTTACTAACTTTAATAAATTGTTTGTCCAAAGGCTCGTTCACCTTTTTTTGTTTGTTGTTATTGGCTTACAAACCAACAACATCTGCAATTACAGGAGACCTACCTTACCAAATCCAGTATAAAAGCATGAAATTTCTATCACATGCTCCACAAACAAGAAGTATATGTTTGAGTACAAGGATAAAAATGAAAATATAGAACAAAATAAGGTCATCGAAATCCAACAACGATAAAGATGCAGCTATACTGTTTCTCGGCCAGAAAGCATGTACATAACCATAACCCGTAAAAGAACCAAACTTCCTCACATAGCTGACAGACGATTCTCCCTTTTTTGCCAAGTAATTTCCTGCTCATTTCTCTCTTTTTTTCCTATTTTGTACAAGTGTAACAATAGCTTCTTTCACATGTAAGAAGTAACGCTCATCAAATCAGAACTAAAAACCCCAATCGAGTAGGGAAAACAAATAAAGTTTCAATCTTTACCATCGAAACCCCAGAAAATTCAAAACTTTTCCTTCCCACTCGGTGGCATCTGTCCATTAGCACACAGGAGCAAATTTCTTCCTCCTTTCTTAGTTCCAATATTGTAGCAAATGAAGATTATGAGAGCAAGAGAGTTACCTCCGAGTCCTGGGACTTGGCGATGTCGACGAGGATCTTGGCAGCCGGGTGGACGATGTCGAGGAGCTTCATGATGGTGGCGCCGTCGTTGGAGATGGTGGTGTTGCCCTTGTCATCGTGGATGAGCTTGTCCATCCCGCGAGGCCCCAGAGTGGTCCGGACGGCGTCCGCCACCGCGGTGCATGCGTTGATGTTGCTCACCACCTGCGCCTTCCCCTGGGAACTGTCCGTCCCCTCCTTCAGCAGTATGATCTGGGGTTGCTGCAGCCATCGAACCAAATCCAGACCATTAGCTGATTAGCTTCTTTTCTATCTTACACCAAGAACCAAGAGAGAGAGAGGTACCAGCATCGCCGCCATTGGAGAATAGGAGGAGGAGATGGAAGGAAGGAGGAAGAAAAGGAAGAGATTTACGTTTGGGATTGTTAGGGTTTTGGCAGCTGAGAACATAGAGAGGGGAGAGCAGGGGGGCGAATGGGCGAATGGGCGAGAGAAGAAGGTTTCACGCGACGGAGAGCGTGCGAGGGTTTTAGTTTTAGGCTAGAGCAAAGCCTGAGCAAGAGTTTGGTTTCTGCGATGCACGCGTTCGGGTGCGGTGCACGTACGAATTGGTTTCCCGTAGCGTGCACATCTGCGGTGTGGTACGTGGTAATTACCAGAAGGTGGTTTTTTCTGTTCTGGGTTTCAGATGTTCATATATTAGGAAATATTTATGATTTTCTAGTACAAAGCATTAGATGCATAAAGGACTAGGTAGCGTTTTCTATTTTCAGAAACATAAAATAAAAAGCTGTTTTATTTTTAATTTTTTTAAAATTATAATATATTTGATATAATAAATTATTTTTAGAAATATAAATATGGTTATGATGGCGAAGGTGATGAAAAAAGCGATGGAGATAGTAAAAACTTTAGTAGTGTAGGTGATGGGAGCACCAATCATATGGTGTAAAGTAACAATAATGGTAATGTTAGTGTGATGGTGACGATTGATGATAGTTATAAAGATGGAGATAGTAATGACGATAATGATGGTATGGTGCTAGGGGTGGTAGTGATATGGTGGAAGCAATAATGATGGTGCCCATAGCATGGTGAAGGTGGTGACAGCCTGCAGGTGATGGTGGTAGTAACAACGAGATAGAGATAATTTTATTACTTACAAATTATAGTGCCTATAAAAAATAATTATTTATAAAATTATGATATTATATATAAAAAATTTAGATCAATAAATAAAAGTAATTATTGATTTAATCAATTCAAAATGAATTTTTTATATTTTATAATTTTTATTGGGAAAATTGATATTCATATTACCTATCATTTCATAGAAAATATGAAAAAATTGCCTAAGTCAAAAATTTAGGCAGCACTTTCTGAAATTTGGACATTGGGCCTTCTACTAGTGGAAGAGGGGAACAACAAATAGGTTATATATTTTTTAGCACAAAAAAAAGCATACCTAAATAACATGTCATAATGTAATCTAGTGATTTATTCATAAGTGAGGGTGCAATTTGTTAAGTATGCTTGGATTCAAAAATGAATGAAATCTATTTATAATTATCTAAAAGATGTAAAATCTAAGACTAAATTATATGTTCAGTCAATGAATTATACATAGATCTTGAAGTAAACGTATATTCCTCGATATTGTTTTGGATGGGTATAGAAAAATTAAAATCAATATAAGTAAGTTAAATTCAATATATTATTGATTGGAATAATTTTTTTGGTCTCAACAGTATTATGGATAGTGGGGTGATGAGGTGGATTCCATGAAGCTTAAGACCTCACTTTATAGCTAGTTCGATTCAATATAATGTGACCTGCTTGAGAAGAGATGGGTGAGAGCTATTATATTCATAACTTTTTTTTTTGCTTGACCATTTTCATAGATGGATTCAAACAATTTTTCATTTAGATAACAAATCCTTGTAATCATTTGAAGTAAAAGTAGATTCAAGCCATTACAACTAATACACATGTGCATAAGCTTCATTACCGATATGTATAAAAAAAAGAGACAACAAAAGCTATCATATATAGATGTACCTATTTACACCACATCCTTGCTCCAAATAACACGTGAGAAACATGTGCTTGATTAGCCATGTGGTGGGGTGAAAACACAACAAGTATAATGAATTTTAGATGAATATCCTGATAGGAGCTAGGGTTGAAGTAATAAACATAATATAAAAGTTGATCGAGTTGCTTTGGAAATATTAGGCTAAAGGCTGAATAGATAGAAGCAATTAGAGCAAACTATTATGGGGAGGCCAAGTCAAGGCTAGTAACGAGTTGGAAACGAATATAATTATCGATCTAGTGGAGCTATGGGATTTGGCTATTTTGATGAATGTGAGCAGTGGAAAAATAGTTGGCATGAGTTATCAAAATAGAAGCCAGATGTAGATAACAAATATTAGAAGTAGGCAATTACATACAGTTTATCATTTAGTATAAATAAGTAAAATTGTACTCTGAAAAAGATCTTTCGACTTGAAACATATCAATCAATTCTATTTTATCTTTTCATATCTTTGCATTAGTTTTACTATACCATACACTTCATTTACTAGTAGAACTCGACCTTAGGAGTAGTGTTAACTTAAATCTCTCCTACTATAGCCTAGACTATACCTCATCTCTGTTCAAATCCATCTTCTTCGAATGGTGGTGGGGTGGTGGTGGAAGTTCTTAAAGGTCAAGGCACATGGACCCATACTAATCTCATATTCTCTCTTCGATTACCTTCTTTCCGGCTACTCTAACGATGATAGTACACCCATGTACCTATCTATCCCTAACTATTAGATTTATCTTGCAACTTCTCTTGGCAAACCAACTAGAAAATAAGTTTCTTTAGCACACCTAGAGAGAGGAAGCAAAGAGTACCTATATAAACCATGCACTAAAAAAACCCATATTCCAAGTCATCTTTTGGGCCCTTGTTTTCTAGTGCAATTCAATGCCATGAGTAGATGGATGCAAATGATTTGAGAGGGAACATTGATACAAGCTAGCATTAGTAAAGCACGTACAAGATTTTAGCTTCTATTTTAGGAAAAATTATTGGGACCCTCCTCAACTTAGAGTCATTTTCATGTAATACCCCTCAAATTTAAAGAGTTTCAAATTAGTCGTTCAAGTTAGTTAAGTAGTTCAATATGATTCTGAGCCCTATTCAACATCCATCACCATTAAAAACATTATCATAAATGATAATTTTGCCCTCATCATTACTACAGAATTTCTTACCAGGATGCTTAAAAAATGCCTTAATAAAAAAGGGCAGCCTACTTTCCTCCTTGATCGTATTCGCAACATTCCTCTCTTGATCTCTTCTATTTGAGCCATTACCCTCGCAACCTCTCTTATCCCCGACCTTCTTTCCTTGTCCATAGATTCTGGTTGGTTCTCTAGTCATCGCAACCTTAGCTACGAATTCATTCAAGCCCTATCAGTTCATATATCAGCTGTAAGCAGTCAGAGTGGGATAAAGCAACGACGACAGCCACCTTAGCTTAGTTTCATATGCATTTAAACTGCAGTTCTTTCTACGAAGGAATTGAAGTCTAGGAATTCGGAGTTCTTCTCTTTTAAAGGTAAGCGCTTTTCCTAATTTTTTTCTATTCTAAAATACATTTCTATTGTTATTTCTGATCATTATTCCAAGCAAAGAAAGTAATCTTTTGTAGTGGTTTGTTTGTATTGTAGTGATCTAGTGATCTTGTTTGTTTTTTAGTTAACTAATATCATGAGTAAAAAACAAAGAAGCTTGTAAAGTAGTCTCTTAGGAGACATCCGATTAAAAAATTAAGTATAAAGCAGTATAATTCTTCAACCTATATCTGCATATCCAGCTTCTCTCTCCTAAACACACATTTTGTTACGGATTCTAGGCATTAATAGCTGCTGCAAATGTTGTGTCTAATTATAGTATTTATTTTTATTTTTTTATTACTGTCTCCATTAAGCATTGTATACTTTATGTTGGATACTTTCTGCCCTATGTTTAATATGCATCCATGCATATGCTGTGTTAGATTGCTATGCCCCACTATTTGTAAAATAGGTGGGTGGATGATGGGTGTGTTACTAAGAGCCTTATTTTAATTGGCTTTATCCAACATTTCTGTGTCCATTCCTATGGCCCACAATTATTTTTGCAATCATATTTAACTAATAAATGTAAGAAGCTTAGTTAGTGCCAGCTTCTTTCTGCAGATGTTGTGGTCCTTCTTGGATTTAATTAATTATGTTTTATTTCATTGTGTTTATATACTTATTGAGAATGATGTTGTGGTCTCCCTAAGATGTGGTCCCTTTGTATGAAAATTGTATAGTTTCTAGGATACATTGTATTGGACCTTGTGCATTGCAGGTGTGCTTTGTTACTACATATAAGAATGGATTTATTTACTATAGAACTACACCATGCTAATTCAATAAAGTTCTTGCCTCACATGCACCATGGTGGAAACTTGCATAAAGGCCAATGAGCATGTCAATCAACTAGTCCATGGTATGGAGCAAAGGACAGATACTCCATTTGAACCTGTTTCTTCCCCCCTCTAAAGAGACCACCTAGCATATCTAAAAAGGCAAGGAGGAAAGAGAAAAATGAGTCCAAGGACCCTAAAAAGATAAGGAGAAGAGAGTCTTTAGATGTTTGGCGTGCAATTCAGTTTCTTAATATGATGGATCTCATTTCTAGATCCTGTCTAGTCCTCCCAGTAATAGCTAGAGTGATCTACATTGATTCTATTGAGTCTCCTAGATCTATGTGAGCATGCACTCTATCATTGGCCCATGGATCATGTAACCAAATAGCTTTGAATGCAAGTGGGAGATTGTTGGAAGTAAGGTATGCCCTAACAATCATTTAGCATATTAAACATATTATTTTGAGATATTTCATGGGTATCTATCCTATATATGATTATAAATATTAGAGGGTTGTGTCACATGTAAGCCTTTGGGCTAGAAAAGAGTGCAAGTGTCACTATAGGGTAGTTCAAGTAGATAGTTGTGTACTCCATGTGAAGAATTGATCCATTTTGGATATTTAAAAATTGGTCATAGCTACAAATGAGGGGCATTGCACTCATATGACTGTCATCATATATAATGCTCAATGATAAATTGGAATGGCTATTTTCTTATAATTGCGACAACAATTGACTTTTGACAGTGGATATGCTTGGTACTGAATAGTCTATGTAATGAGACAAGCTTTTTAAAATAATTATCGGAGTTGGAGATGCCAATCTTATATACAAAACATGCAGGTAGTCCCTTGACCCAAGGGCATGACTATCTATTGTGATTATGGTTCAATAAATTTAGGGCAAGCCCATGTATAGATAATGATAAGGATAATTGCAACAAGAAATCCACCTATTGTATTTTGTCCATATCAAAATATGAACACATCAAACACGGGAGTCCTAATACCAAACAATGTTTTAATTGAATTGATTTCATACTCTAAATATTATTTACTTTGAATATAGTAAAATGTCATTTCCATTAGTTTTTGGTTGTATCGGAAACATAATGGAGGATTCTAAAGGCCATGAAATCGATTAGTAATAGATTTGACAGTGCTAACATCTCTTCAATAGATAGTTGAGGATAAAGGAATGTTGAGGGACTAAATTGTAAAAATAATTGGTTTGCATGAAGGTGGATTTTTTTTATCCATTCCATCCACCGAGGATTAGCATGATTATGCATCTTTATATATAGGGAGACTACTCTAACTTGTTTCATTATGAATATGACACAGATATTGAGTAAGATGGAATATGGTAGCTTAGAAATTCAACTTAACCTTGAGGTCCCATACTTGTCCATCGTTGTTAGCCTTTCTCTAGATCTCTCTTGAGTCCTCACCAGTCTCACACTCAGTCAATTGAGTAGGTTAATAAGACTTTCACCAATCTCATGCTCAGTCAATTGAGTAGGTTAATTGGTTCATATGGGTGGCATAACATTATTGCACTAGTCTTCATATCGACCCAGACCCAACCTTGGATCAAGTTTTTCTTATAGCCAGCTAGGGTTAACACTAGGTGGATGACCAAGTCATTGAAACCCTAAGATGGCTGACCACATACTTAGGGCTATTAAGGGCCACCGTATGCTAGAGCTTATCCCTAATAGGCACCACAAGCCTAGAGTTTTCTAGGCTGGCATGCAAGGACTTGGTTTTCACAATGGTTCAACTTCTCTCTTATAAATAGGAGGGGGAATAGGGTTTTCAGGTGTGCAACATATTTTTCCAAATATTTAATGTACAGATATCAAGAAAGAGATCTTTAATGAGCCTCACACAAAGTTAGAGAAGAAAGAGATGAGGAGACTTTATAATAATTGTTGGAGCGTCTATTGGGTGCAAATATTCTATATGGTAACTAAAGACGTCATCATCTATCTTTATCATCTATCTTTTTCGATCTTCTCGCATTCTCTCAACATCCTTACATATACTAATCTACCTAAACATGCATATATTCTATTTTTTCATGGTAATTTATTAAAAAAAAGTGATTTGTTTCCTTTTCTTTCACTGCATGAAGATGTTAGAATATAGTTTGCCAAAGTAATCAAGTCCATCAATATAGTTGTGAATTGTGAGGTTAAATAGGTTTGGTGCCTTGATAAATGGAATTAAAATCTACTAGTGAATCAATTAAATGATGTTGCTGGAATTTGGACCCGAGGGCGACCACTGGGCTAGGAAGGAGGAGCTCCGGCGAGAATCGGCGAGCGGCGACGGTCCGGCGGTGCGCGACGTCTTTCGGGAGACCTGCAAGAAGCCGGGGGCCGGGTTTTCCGGCGCCGGCCCTCCGATGCTTAAGTTAGAGGGAAAGCTAAAATATGTGTGAATAGCTAGAGTTCAAGAGAGTGAGAGGGTCCAGAGTCCTTTGTCCCCCTACAGGGGGTTTCCCCTTTATAGGGGGAGAACGGGTCTACCTGTGATGCGACAGGGCCAACGTATTGCCGTATGATTGGGCATGCAGTGAAAATTAATATTCGAACGTGTAAATCAATGCTGTTTTCGTAGGTCAGGCCGAAGCTTCCGAATTATTGCGGAGCCATGTCACCATTTATAGCCAAACAGGTTTGCCGTAGGGAGCTGGATATCCGTAGGCAAGGAGCCATACGCTTTAATTGTTGAGTAAGCTGAGTGCCTGCAGAGGCCATATGCATTGATTGTTGAGTAAACTAGTGCTTGGAGGAGCCATACGCTTTGATTGTTGCGTAAGCTGAATGCCCATAGGAGCCATGCGCATCGATTATTGATGAGGGCAAGGCATAGTTTATTGATCGCGCAGCAGGGAGATATGACAACAGCGCGCAGGTTGGGCATTTTTGGATTGGTGGGGCTGCTCGGATGCTTCCAGGTTGGAGGGTCTGGAGAGTCTGCTCGGTCGCCTCCTGCTCGGAGAAAAACTGTTCGGCCGCCTCCTGCTCGGAGGGGAACTGTTCGGACTCCTCATGCTCGGAGGGAATGCTCAGCCGTCTCCTGCTCGAAGAAAAACTGTTCGGCCGTCCCCTGCTCGGAGAGGCTGCTCGACCATCTCCTGCTCGGAGGGGCTGCTCAGCCGTCTACACGAGCATGCCAACTTATATCTTTCCTCCAACACTACCCCCCGACTTTCGAGCTCGAGTTGCTCGCAGGCTCGAGCGCGGAAAGTATTAATGTAGATTAGGAGGAATTTTGAATTATCGCGCGCTTCGAGACGTTTTTAATGGGGGTAGATGGGTGGCGTCTCTCCTTTTCCGAAACGTTTCATCATGAGTACCTTTCCACTTTTCGAAGCGTCCTCGCGTCGTGGGCTCATGATGGGGCCACACGATCCGACGAGGCGTTTCCATACTCGAAGCGTCGGTCCGAATTGAATGCCGCGCCTTAATTCTTGGGGTCGACACGTGTCGTGATCTGGGCGGAGAGCAGCACTCCGCCCTGCAGATCTGGGCCGTGAGTGGGATTTATATAAACCCCCCCTTGGCCGTTCCTGACTTCTTTCCTAGTCTTTTTCTACCTTCTCAGTCCGAAGCAACCGATCCTCTAATCTTTCATCATCTCCGACGAACTTCCAAAGGTGTTCTCTCCTGTCCGCTCAGTGTTTTTCCTTCTTTATCCTTCTTCATCTTCTCTTTCTTTTCCAATGGGTCTTGGTCCGGATGAAATCGAATCTACGATGAGTGAGGAGGAGGTAGAAATGGCCGAGGAATGGTTCTTTCCTCGGCGAGGGTTCCGTTTGGAACCCGCCGGGTTGGGGGATCGAGTATCGCACCCCCCCAAAGGTCGGATCGGAGTGTATTTGGAGACACTCTGGGCCGGCCTGCGATTTCCTCTTCACAGGTTCGTGAATGAGTTGCTGACGGAGTACCGACTCATCCCGGCGCAACTCGCTCCGAATGCATGGAGGACAATCGTCAGATTTTTATCCCTGTGCATAGCACACGGGATCCCGTCCTCCGTGAATATCTTCCGGTGGCTCTTCATGTTAAAGTCTAGCCCGGAAGATGGAGAGTGGCTCTATATCGCCCTTCGGAGGGGCTGGCCACTCTTCCAGGGCGCTCCGACGTCCATTCACGAATGGAAGAGAAAGTTTTTCTTTTTGGCCTCCGAGCGGACATGGAGGTTTGACCCTAGGTGGGGGCGGAACCAGCTCAAGACCGCCAACAAAGTCCCCAGGCTGTCCAAGCACGAGCGGGGGATTGTTGATACCATTCGCGGCCTCAGGGACGACATCCTCCTGATCGGCCTCATAAGTGAGGACACTCTGGTCAATGTCAGCCTGAGCTCTGCGCGCCCTCAGGGTAAGGGTAGTGGCTTAAAAGATTATCTTTTCCTCTCCTCCCCTTTTTTTTAATATTTTACTAACTCTTCCTGCTCGTCTTTGCAGATATTGCGAAAATGGTGACCAAGAGCGAAGCCATATACGCTCGGTTTCACAAGAGGGCGGCTGAAGCCGGAGGGGCTCTTCTTGAGCCAAAGAAGAAGGCCAAGATCTCAACTGGCGGGGCTGCCGAGAAGGATGCCTCTCGAGCTGGGCCCTCCGGAGCTGCTCGGAGGGAGGGCTCAAGCTCGAAGCCCAAAGGCTCGGGCTCAGCAGGAGGCACAATGGCGCTACCGTGTCCGGCGCCAATTTTTCAAATCCTCGGTCGGCCACCAGTCCGACCAGAACTTCAACCAGCCCGGTCGGAGCGCTCGGTATCCGAGCTGGGCAGCCGCAGAGGGGCTAGAAGGCCGTCTCCACCGGGGGCGACAAGGTCCAACCTCCCCGGCCGACCAAAAAGCGAGGGCCAACAAGAAAGGCGGCTCTACCTCCCAGAATGGGAGGTATACGAGGGTTATTCAGCCCTCGAGAATGCTAATACGACGCGACAGATCTTCCGCGCCGCCCTGCTTCCGACCGACAAGGTGAAGATTCAGGTCATGAGCCTGAACAGCTTTTTAGACTCTACCCGCCGCTCGGCCGTTCGGGTGAGTATCTTCATTTGCCTTTGGTCTTTTAGCTCCCGTGCCTTAATTTTATTCTTAACCTAATTTTTTCTTGCTTTGCTTGCAGCACCTCCACGAGATCGAGACGCTGATCTGCCTCAGTGCAGATTACAAGGAGCGAGCTCGTCGGTGTTCTCGAGCTTGGGAGGAGGCCGAGAAGAAGCTCGCTGAAGTTGAGCTCCATAAGAAGGAGCTCTTGATAAGGGTGGGGGCTGGTGAAGACGAAGTCAAGCTCCTATCCATGGTGCTCGAGGAGGAGAAGGGCGCTCACGCTCTAGCAAGATCAGAGGTGTGGTCCGTTGAGGCTCGCCTGGCCGAGGCGCAGTACCTGCTCGCCATCCGCGAGCAGGAAATAAAGAGGATGGGGCAGAAGACCGAGCAACTTGAAGCTCGGGAGAGGGAGGCCCAGGAGCGGGCCCAAAACGCCGTCCAACTCTTCCGAGAATCGAAAGAGTTTCGGGATCTGCTCGAGGAAGAGGCCGTGAACGGGCTTGTTGTGAGATACTGGGCTGAAACCGGCAGCCCCAGCTGACTTCAGCCCAAGACCCCTTTTGGAAGGGGCGGAATAGGGGATCGCAGACGCGATCCCCTCTGACTTCTCCGGGCACGAGGACGCCGCTGCACCATGGCGGCACCGCGGAGGGTTCGTGTTCACCCCGCGGCCGCAAGAGGGGCCGTTGATCTCGCCCCACCGCCGTGAAAATCGCGGCGGGGAGCCGTTGAAATGGGGCGATAAAACCCCCATCTTCCTCTTCGTAAGAGCACCTCTGAGCCCTCCTCCCTCTCATCCGTCTCCTCCGCTTCCTCTCCCTTCTTCCTCTTCCTCTCCTCCCTCTATTCTTCCTCCCGAGTGACCGGCGAGCTCTCCCGGCCGAGTACCGTCCGAATCCCCCCACGGCTTTCCCCTGTTTCTGGATCTATCTCCCCTTCGGAAGGTGCCGTCGCCGCCGCCGCTTGACATCGGAGCGAGCCTCCCTTGGCCGAGACCCACCACCTCCGTCGACCGCCGGTGAGCTCTCCTCCTCCTTGCCTTCATTTTATTGCCAAAAGCATCGATTTTTCTCCCTGTTTCGGCCCTAGCAACCGAGATCATCTCGGTTGCTTCTCCTCCCCGTCGGCCACTGCAACGGCCGTCGGCCGCCATGGCGGTCGGCTGGCCATCGACCGAGGGGTGGCCTCCGACCACCCCGCCGCCCCCTTCCTCTGCCGTGGGGGTGGACGTTGGGGAAGAAGAAGGCCCATGTGGGCTGAGCTGGGCCAAGGCCCATGTGAGCTGAGCTGGGCCAAGGCCCAGTTCACTGTGGGCCCAACTTGGGCCCAGTTGGAACATGAAAATAAAAAAAAAATGAAATCCAGTCCAGACCCGAAATCCGAAATCCAGTTCAGATCCAAAATCGAAACCCGAATCCGAAATCCGAACCCATTTGGCCAATAAATAGAGTTTTGCAGTTAAGCCCTTGGCAGTATGCTATTTCAAAAATAGG
>JAOXJJ010000648.1:145861-156086 GCA_025769935.1 Phoenix roebelenii | reverse complement strand
ACTTTAGCATGTGTAGGATATGAATGCTTTTTAAGCTATCTAAAAAACTCTACACAAGCAATGTGGGACTAAAACTCGTCTTGCATAGATTTTTAATTTGCCAAAGGTTAACTTTAATTAGATATCATTGATCATTTTTCTCTCTCCTTTTTCTTTTGGTGTCTTCCCCTTTTTCTTTCTCTCCCTTTTTGTCATAATCAATAAGGAGAGTACAAGTTTACAGAAAAGGTAGGATAATGTAAGGATTCAGACTAAAATAATCATGCATATTACATATTCAATAACCACATTTCACAAGCTAAGTGTGATAAACATTGAAGAATACTTAAATATTTAAAGTGACATTTTTATTCATTAAACAAAATTGTAGACTTGAATCATTGTGAAGTACATTTCGTAGAAACTAGATAGATGGACACTTATCCTCTTAAACAAAACACAATTATTTTGAATTTAAACTGAGATATTCATCAGTGATAATTGCTAAACACATGTTATTTGAATTTAAATTGAAATCATCCAAACAAATATTACTTGAAGCAAAATATCAAGCTTTTATTAAGAAATAGAGTTGAAGTACAAGTGAGAGTTTCAACCTATGATGTATAAGAGTTTGGTACAATTCAAAAATACTTAGGAATCTACACAAAAAAAGATGATAAGAATCTATAAGAGTTTGGTACAATTCAAAGTACTTAGAGATATCATGCCTTGATTCTGCAACCATTTGCGTTAATGATGATACATGGGGCTCCAATCTTTGATCTGTCAATAAAGTGTCATGCGGTGACTTAGCAAGGCTACTGTTTTCTCTGACCAGTGAATCTAGAGCTCATAAATCTAACCAATACTTATTCAATTATGGTCTGCAACTGATCCTCATCCAATCTAATGGTGTGACTTGAGTTGCTCTATGGATGTTGTAGCTGGAAATCAAAAGAAGCCATAAAGTCTTCACCTTCAAGCTTTTCAGAGGTGTGCATTTTCATAGGAGCAAGTGGCTCAGCATGTTCTTCTGTAAAGGCTGCAGGCTTACTTGGTCTAGCTTCTACAGCTTCATCTAGTCTGCCACCTCTACCTCTTCTCATCCAATGATCGTCAATCTTAGAGTAACCTATTCAATGTAGGGACTGATCATTGTAGGTGTTAGTGTATAGAGTGCTCTTGAAGTTTTCTCTTTAAGCACTACTCTCTGTTCCATGAATACTAAGGGCAGATCATCCCGTAAGGCTAAGAAGCCTTCGACCTGGTTGCCGCCTCATGAATATGCTGGAACATAAGAGAGGGCAAGTTCAAGGGACTAACCCTAAACATGTGGCACTTCACTAAGATGTTTCTCTCCGAGACAAAATCAAATCTTTCTGTGTTGTGAAAGAAAATCCTATTGATCATAGGGTGAAAAAGCCTCATTTAGATTGATACTTAGCTTGTAGTGACTTCTTCTACTTCATTCACTTTCTCTCTTTTTAGGATGAGCTGCAATTCTAACCGACAATCTTCTAGATATTCCTTTGAGGGCCCACTGGTCGGGATATGCATCAATCTTCCTAGGCTTAGAATATCCAACTAAATGTGGGTTTTTCTTACAATGGACTCTAATTTTTAATTCCAAACCTCACATTCCCATAGAATTCTCTGACTAGGTTGAGATAAGTAGGAAGGCCAAGTCAACACATAAAGTTCCAACCCTTCTCTCTCAACTTGCTTCCAATCGAGAAGTTCTCTCGCTCCAAGAAATCAAAATCAACTTTTTGTCAGGTAGTAACGATTCTAGTGGAGAGAGGTACCTGAGTTGGAGCGGTCTGAGGAGTAGGTAATGGTTCTTTAGTTTGAGAAGGCATTCTATACATTCGAGCTTTTGTCCTTCTCTCAGATAGTAGGGTTTTTGTTCTCTGCAATCATTATGCAACTTGCTTCTTGGGAGCCATCAAGAATCCAATCAACCTAAAAGGAGGAAAACTTGGTCAAGGGTGGATGGATTTTAGGGGAAGAAGAGGAAAAGCAGGGTATCAAATGGAATGAAGAAGAGACAAGATGAAATGGAATAGAGAACATTCGGATTTATTATCCATCTCTCGACATAGGGGTTGGCTCGAACTTATTTTCGAGTCAACTCCTAAGTAGTGGGATCGTCCCCTCATTTCTGAGAGTCATCTTATTCACTCCCACAGGACTTCGAGTCGACTCAAAGCTCCCCCTTATTCCTAGGAGTCGGCTCCTTATTTTCTGCAGTCGACTCCTTAAGTTAAGGACTGGCACACAAAGAGATAGAATTCAAGATTTTCAATGGAATGCAGTTGAAATAGAATAGAATTAAAGTGAAAATCTGGAGTACAACAGAAAGAAGTAGGGATTATAAATTCTTAAATCTTCTTTAATCATAAAAAATGTTATTTTTATTTAGAGATTTTGCAAAGATGTCAGCCAAATGATTTTCAGAATGTACAAATTCAATTATTTTGCACATGGTATTTTATGAAATGATGTCTTATTCTAGTGTGCTTGATTTTTGAGTACTGATTTGCATTCTTAGTTAAATTTATAGCACTTGTTATATTTTATGTGACTGCCAAATATATATGTTCTGCATTTAAATGTGATTCATTAGAATTAGACACATAAGTAAACATTCAACACAATATCAAGTAGACAAAGAATCTATCAAGCCTCTATACTGGTTTGAATCAATACTTTTATCATGCTCAACTTTGTCTATTTTATAACAGGGGCTTAAAGGAGTACCAAAATATTTTGCATTCTTTATGACAAATTTCTTCGAGATTTCTCCTGTACGCTTTCCTTGGTTGATGAAGATCTCATCTCTTATTTGTTTAACTTGGAGATCGAGTAATAATATGAGTTCACATATTATGTTCATCTCAATTTTTTTCTGCATAAGCTTAGTAAAATCTTGACATAGCATTTCATTAGTAGCACCTTATTAACATAATTTTGTGCAAATAATGTATCATAATCCTTTCAGCTTATAAATAGGGTTATATCAAAAGTTCCTTTTGAAAGATCATTTTCTAACAAGAATTTGCTTATTCCTCTATGCCAAGCTCTAAGAGCTTGCTTTAGACCAAATAAATCCATTTTTAATTTGAATACATAGTTTGGAAATTTATCATTTTCAATTACCATAAAAGCTTGCTTAGTAATAAACCATTCCGAAGAAGTACTTTTGACAACCAATAAAATACTTTAAATTTCATGCAGTAAGTAGATGCACATAACAATCAGATATCTTTTATGCTGGCTATAGGTACAAAAGTTTGTATCAGAAATAATGCCTTCTTCTCAGTTATGTCTTTTAATAATCAAATTGACTTTGTTTCATATGACAATTTTATTTTTATTTAATTTTCACCCGTAATCCCATTTTGTTTCAATTTTAAGGTAGTCCTTGGGTCTATTTACATGTTTTCAAACAACCAATATTTCTTTTAAAAAGGCTTGGTCTTTCTTGCATATAATTTAATCAATTATGATCTTGTTAAGTTTCTTCAAATGACTTAGGTTCTACTAGTAAAACAAGAGCTAAATAATTTTATGTATCTTTAATGAATGATCTAGTTCTTACCCCATGCGAAGGATCACCTATGATTAATTCTTTAGAATGATTATATGCATACCTCTATTCTCTAGGTAAGTCATATCTACCTTGAGATTGTTTTGGTTGATCCTCTTTTTTTTCTTCTTGATCATTATTACTTTTTTTTTTCACTCTCCATTGTACCTTGTATAGATGTGTCTTTTAAGTTGAGGTCCTTTATTTCTTTGCTCAGAGATCTTGCCTCATTATCAAAATCTTTTTTCTTTCTTAAAGGAAGATCATTCGCTTCATCAAAAATGACATGAATGGACTCTTCTACAACTAAAGTTCTTTTGTTAAATACTCTATATGCTTTACTGGATGAAGCGTATCCAAAAAAGATGCTTTCATCAGATTTAACATTAAATTTACCTAAACCATCTTTTCCATTATTAAGCACAAAGTATTTATACCTAAAAATATGAAAATATCCAATTTTAGGTTTTCTATTTTTCTAAAGTTTATAGGGTGTTTTCTTCAAAATAGGCCTTATAGGAACCCTGTTAAAATGTGACAAGCTGTATCGATTACTTCAGCTCAAAAGTATTTTGATAGAAGGCTTTCACACATCATAGTCATAGCCATCTCTTTAAGGGTTCTATTTTTTTTCAACCACCTCATTTTCTTGAGGTGTTCTAAGTGTAGAAAAATGGTGTTCAATTCTATTTTCATTGCAAAACTTTTTAAATTCAAGATTTTTAAATTTAGTACTATAATCACTTCTTATTTTAAGAACATGTGAATCTTTTTCATTTGAAATTCTTTTATATAGTTTTGAGAATGTAGAAAATGCTTTATTTTTGTGTGCAAGAAATAGTACCGATATAAACCTTGAAAAGTCATCAATAATAACAAAGCCGAAATGCTTTCCACCAAGACTTGAAGTTCTTGTTGGCCCATGTAAATCCATAAGCAATAATTCTAATGGCCTAGAGATTGAAACCATATTTTTTAGATTTAAAAGAAGCTCTAGTTTGTTTTTCTAGCTGGCATGCATCATAGATTTTATCTATTCCAAAACTTAGTTTTGGCAGTCCTCTAATTAGATATTTTTTAGCTAATTTTGAAATTAGATCCATGCATATGCTAATCTATGATGGCATAACTAGCTAGTCTCACTAATCTTGGCATTTTTGACTACCAAGCATTGTATTTTTTTCATGGATATATGGTCAAGATTGACTAAGTATACCTTACCATGCCTATACCCTATAAACTTAATACCATTATCATTGAGACTAGACACAAAGCATATAGATAATTCAAAAATTATTTTAAAGCCTTTATCATATAGTTGGCTAATAATTAATAGATTATGTTTTAAACCATCTACCAACAAAATATTTTATATAAATTAGAATGGAGTGATACAAATTTTACCAACTCTAATAATCTTTTCTTCGTCATCATCGCCAAAGGTGACCATCCCTCCTTTTCTTTTAAGAAAGATGAATTGAGATTCAATCCCCTATCATATGTCTAGAGCACCCACTATTTAATTACCATTTTCTATTTGCTTCATGGGTGGCTAGACACACTTGCAACATAGAATTTAAGCTTTTATTTTAGGTACCCAATCTCACTTGGGTCCTTGCAGGTGAACAATAACATTTTTTTTTGGAAACCATATCCTTTTAATAGCTACTCTATCATTTAAGATATTTGTTCGATTATTGCAAGTAAAGTACTAATGTGAGTATTTCCACATTTAAACAAGTTATCATTCTTGTTTGATTAATTAAAGAATTGATAAACATTTTCTTTATTGATTTCTGTTTCATCAGAGATTGTAGCCAAGTCCTATTTTATCAAATACAACTTGTTGGCTATACGAAATTATGTTTAGTTTTTTAGAAGTTAAGATAAATCTATCGACTATTGGTTTCAGTTATTTATATCTTTACTTAGATTCTAATTTTCATCTAAAAAAGTTTTGATTAGTTTTTAATGTATTTTCATTTTCATTTATAAGAGGTTGATTTTTCAGTTTTAATTTTTTATTCTTATGACTAAATTTTTTAAAGTCATCTAGTAAGTCACAAAAAGCTTCTTGTAGTTCATCGAAAGTAAAATTATTTAAAGATTTAGAACTTACCTCATACTTGTGAGTCACTAGACATAAGTTTGTTAATCTTTGATTTTCTTTCTCTAAGCTAGATTCGTCGCTACCAGTCTATGTAGCGACTATTGCCTTCTTTCTTGGCTTTTTCAGGGCCATCTTTAGTAATGGGCAGTATGCTTTGAAATCTTCAAGTTTCTTACGTTCATAGCGCACCGACAGCTGCTCTTTTTTCTTTTTCTTGCTCTGCACCTCCTTAACCAAAGATCTTTTTCTTAGTTCTTGCCTTCTTCTCATAAATCTTCTGAATCTTCTTGTACTAAGGGCCATTTCATCATTACCCTCAGTATCATCAGGTACCTCACTCTCTTCTTCTTATTGAACAGTTGATTTGAGAGCGATTGTGTTTCTTTTCTTTGATTCATCCTCTTTCAGGTTCTGTTTTATGGATAGCTCATGAGCCATTAGTGAACTTAGTAGTTCCTCTACAGGACCATTGTTCTTTCCATGTTCTTGGCAATGACCTAAGAATCTTCTTTACCAAATCACTGTAAGAATATAATTTTTTAAGACATTTAAGACCATTGATAATGTTAGTGAAGCAAGTAAATATATCAGATATTGACTCACTGGACTCTATTCTAAATAGTTTGTAATTATGAACAAGCATATTAATTACGAATTTTTTAACCTGGTTAGTGCCTTTGTGAGTTACTTCCAGCCTATCTCAGATTTTTTTAGTAGATGAGCAAGTAGATATTCTATTAAATTTATTAACAAATAAAGAAGAATATAAAATATTTATGGCTTTAGCATTCAGCTGAGCTATCTTTTTATCAAATTTATCCCATTCTCCTTTGGGTCTAGAAAGAGGTGCACCATCAATAATCTTTGAGGATGGGTGAGGGCCATTTACTATAACATTCCACATGTCATAGTTAAGTACTTGAATAAAAGTGTGCATACAAATTTTCCAAAAAGAATAGTTGGTACCATTAAACAAAGAAGGTCTATTGTGCACTGACTCTTAAGGAGAGAGTACCAATAGGGGTTACCATAAATCTTTAACTCTTGATGGTTAGGCTAATGAGTCGCTCAAGTTTCAGGCTATAACACTACTTGGTGCCCGGCTATGCAACCCAAGAGAAGGGATGAATTAGGTTTTTCAAAAAACTTTGATAAATAATGTAGTAGAATTAATTTCTTAACAAATAAATAATGATTTCAGCAAGTAAGCTGTAACTAAATATGCAAGATATTAAAACAAAAAAAAAACAAAATCCTGTAACTACAACCACTCCTCAAGACTTCTTGAGAATTTTGTTATAATCTATAGCCAAATTATAGCATAGTTATTTTTTGAGTTCTGAACAAACTCAATTGATTTTTTCAGATCAATCAACCAAAATCTTTGCTGATTATTTTTCAAGTTCACAATCAACCTAGTTGATTTTTTCAGGCCAATCAACCAAAACCTATCCCAAGACGTTTTTAGGCTCAATACAATCCAATTCAATGTTTGGACAAACCTTTCCCCCAAGTTTTAGTTCTAAAAACTTGTTACAACAACTTATAGAAAGAATTAAATATTGTTAAAATAAATATAACTCCAAGATAGAAGATACAAAAATAATAAATGGAGCTACACTAGGTTGGTTGACTTGAATATTTCTTGAAGGTGCTTTCCCAACTCTTTGAAGCCGAGGATGTGATCTTTCAGCTCACAATGAAAGCTCCAAAGAATGATTTGCGTATTGAAGCTCTCTCTTTTTCTCTCTCTTGCTCTTAGTGAATTTTCTTTGTGGTGCCTAAACTTGCTATTTTTCTTGGTGTTCACATACATTTATATTTTTTGAAAATAGTTGGAATATATTTCTAATCGTTAAATAGTTAATAGAGGCATTGAGAGAGAAAAACAATCATTTAGATTTGTAGAGAAACTAGTTGTGGCAGTTGTCAGGCATAGAGAAGTCGACTTAGATTTTTGGGGTTGACTCAAGATTTTTAGGAGCCGACTCATGATCTTTTAGAATCAGCTCGAGCTAACTTCTTATTTTTGCTGTGCTTTGTCTTTCGTCTATGATGCTTGTGGAGTCGGCTTTCTCAGCTTAGGAGTCAACTAGAGATTTTTAAGTGTTGACTCATTAATTTTAGAGCTCGACTCTTCAACGAACTATCTTTCACTGCTTTTTGTCTTTTCATTATGGCTGTTTTAGGGTCGACTGGGCTATTTTTAGTGTCGATTCTAGTTTTGCCAGAGTCGGCTTGTAAATTTTATGGGTTGACTCATCAAAGCAATGATTTTTTCGGCTTTCTATCTTTTTTTTGGCCATTCTAGGGTCGATTCGTCTTTATCTGGGCTCGACTCATGCTAATCAAGAGTCAGCTTAAGTAGTTCATGGGTCGACTAGTCAATATGATGATTTTTTTTGGCTTTATGTTTATCCTCTGAGATTGTTCTATTGAAGTCGGCTCGTGAAGATGCTATAGTCAGCGACAATATTCTGGGGTCAACTTATTGCATGGTTGGGGTCGACTCTTGAGGTAGCTCAGAATGAAATCTTCTGTGCTTGTATGTGAGCTTTCAAGAAATATTTTCATGACCTTTTGAAGTTTGCTTCTTGATATGGAGCTTCATGTGGATGATCTTTTTTTGAGAATGGCTAAAGGCTTTCTTTTTCTTTGCTTTCTTAAATTTATCACTTAAACTCAAAGAAAATGGATTAGTCAACTTTTAACTCAACTATTTTGCATCATCAAAATCAATTCTTTAGCTTCAATAAAGGATTTTGTTTATTTTGGAAGGGTTTGTGTTTATTCTAAAGGTATTTGTATTTATTTTTTATAGCGGAGCTAGGAAGGCAGTGAACTGTTACATCTATTTTTGTTTATTGGTACCTAGTTTGTATTTATTCTGGAGTGGTTCGTGTTTATTCTGATGATATTTCTATTTATTACAAAGACATAGCACATTAGTTCACATGTCATGGACAACTAAGGATTTAACATACACATCAAACATAACAAATGAGTTCACAACTTAGGAGCAACAAATTAATTCATAACTTAGGAGGAGACATCCAAATGTATTCACAACTTAATTAGGAGGCTCATCTCTCGGAAGATCGATAGGATGATCCCTTTTGAATAGCAAACCCTTTGTGATAAGCATATTGGTTGTATGCTCCAGTTGCTTCTTCTCGACTATAGAAGACCATGCTTTCATGCCATGCTAAAAGATCAATGTTGCAATCAAGTGATGGTTGCTCTTCCTCATTAGGGGGCCCATCGATACCATTTGTTGGCTGAGATGGCCTATCTACCTGATCACCATATATGGGAGTGTCGTTGGGTGATACATAATCAGTCACATTGCTTCCTCTATCTGCAATACTACCTTGTATGTTGAAAATGGTTGTTATGTTATCATTGTACATACTTTCTACTTTCATTTGCAGTGTAATTCGATATAATTAGTTCCAATAAAAACAAATAATAAAGTTAAGCTAAGCTCCATGCATGAATATATATATATAGAGACACATTCTGGGAGTGGTGTGCCTGTCAATTCCTATAGCTTGGTGTGATTGTTTGGAAAGAGTAGAGTGCATAAATCGTCTACAAAGAAAGATGCAATTCAAATTGCTCAACATATCTAACTTACCAGGATTGAGTTAGAAAGCAAGCTGAAGTCTCTATTCATTGAAGCCTCTATTTATAAAACTTTAGTTTAATGTGGATCGAAGATATCATTTTTTGGATGAAGTTCTTTTTTGTTCTTTCTGTTTGCTGTGACATTGTTCATTATCCTATTATCAGGTAAGAGTGGACTTGACTAGAGAGGAGACACAAATGGCAATAATAATGTTTTCAGAAATATGGCATGTATTGTACCACCTATTCCAGGTTTCGAAGAATGAAAGGAGTTAAACTTTTATTTCTAAATGGTAATTTTTTGTAGATATGCCTTAACAACTTCCTATTTTTTTCTTTCACTAACAAAGAGGGAGCAAGGGATACCTTGTGAGAGGGAGGTGGAGAATGATGGATTTCGTTGAGTGGCCGAGAAGGATAATTTGACATTTCAAGGTCTTCCTTTTGGGCAAGAGAGAATACAGATTGCTCTATCTGGGCGAGACACAGAGAGAGAGAGAGAGGTGCTTGCGAGCAAGATAGAGAGATTCAAAATCTTCATTCCAGACGAGGGAAGAGAGGTATTTTCTACCAGCCGAGAAAGAGAGGTGTGAGAGGGTGGGGGAGATAGGGACAGGAGAGGTGTGAGAGAGAGGATAGTTTTCCCTCAGGAAAGACACAAAAAGAGGGGTAGGGTAATTGGTTCGAAAGGGATAGAGAGCTGGTTGGAAAGAAAAATACTGAAGGATGGGATCGTGCATGGCCTCCCATGCCGTCTCATTAAATGTTCTTTTTTTTATTTTTCCTTCCCAAACGGCTAGCATTAACGTCAAAGGGGGAAAATGGTGCCTCTGTGGTTTGTGGCGATCAAATGGTTCGAATTTGACCAGATTAATTTGGCCCAAAATACTTTCAAAAGGAGCCCAGTTCATCTCTCT
>JAOXJJ010000648.1:112993-125703 GCA_025769935.1 Phoenix roebelenii | reverse complement strand
CAATTTTGTGAAGATTATGGAATCATTCATGAAGTGACTGCACCCTATTCTCCCCAATCAAATGGAGTAGCAGAAAGGAAGAATAGGACTTTATTGGATATGGTTAACTTAATGCTTATAAGCTCAGGAGTACCAGAGAATTTGTGGGGAGAAGCTTTAGTTTCAGTCTGTTATATCCTTAATCGGATTTCCTCTAAAAATAATGATCTAACCTCAAATGAAGTTTGGAAACATAGAAAACCTAATCTTAGCTATTTGAAAGCATGGGGGTGCTTGGCAAAAGTAAAAATACCTGATTTTAAGAGAAAGAAAATAGGGCCTAAAATAGTGGATGATATATTCATAGGTTATGCGGCCAATAGTAATGCTGATAGATTTCTAGTGATTAATTCAGAAGAAAGTGATATTAGTAACAACACCATAATAGAAGCCAGAGATGCAACATATTTTGAAGACACCTTTCTACTTAGGACTAGAGTAGATAGCGGTATAGCTAGTAGCTCTAATAGAATAAGGACAAGAGAAATAGAAGTAGAAGCAGAACCTAGGAGGAGTAAGAGATCCAGGGTAGAGAAAACATTTGGAGATGACTTCTATACTTTTCTTATAGAAGACTCTCCAACTACCTTTGAGGACGCAATGAAATCTTTAGATTCACCTTTTTGGAGGAAAGCTGTGGATAATGAGATGCAATCAATTATCCAAAATCATACTTGGAAATTGACTGATCTTCTTCCTGGTTGTAAAACTATAGGGTGCAAATGGATCTTTAAAAAGAAACTTAGGCTTGATGGCTCTGTAGATAAATTTAAGGCTAGATTAGTTGCCAAGGGTTTTACTCAGAGATATATGGTAGATTTCTTTAATGTTTATGCACCTGTAGCTAGGATTACTACTATTAGGGTCCTTATAGCATTAGCCTCCATTCATAGATTAGTGATTCATCAGATGGATGTCAAGACAGCTTTTCTAAATGGAGACTTAAATGAAGAAATTTATATGGACCAGCCAGAGGGATTTAAAACCTCAGGCCAAGAAAATAAAGTTTGTAGACTAGTCAGATCTTTCTATGGTCTTAAACAAACACCCAAGCAATAGCACTTGAAATTTGATGAAACCATAAAGACATTTGGATTTGAAATCAATAACATAGACGAATGTGTATATCATAAGAGAGTTGGACACAAATTTGTGATTTTGTGCCTCTATGTAGATGATATACTGATCTTTGGGATAGATCTTCAGATAATTGATGAAGTAAAACAATTCTTAAGTCATAAGTTTGATATGAAAGACTTGGGACAAGCTGACTTAATTTTAAATACCAAAATAATTAGAAGTGCAAATGGAATTGAGTTATCCCAAAGTCATTATGTTGACAAGATACTCAATAAATTTAATTATTCCGATTGTCAGCCTATCTCTACTCCCTTTGATCCCTCTACACATCTTAAGAAGAACTTAGGAACTCCTGTTCTTCAAAGCCTATATGCTCAAATCATATACTCACTAGGATTCCTAACAAACTGCACCAGGCCAGACATAGCATATGCTGTAAATAGACTTAGTAGATATACTGTTAATCCAAATAGAGATCATTGGACAGCATTAGAAAGGATCCTTAGGTATCTCAAGGGTACCAAGTTCTATCGTTTGCACTTTAGTGGGTTTCCTGTTGTTCTAAAAGGTTATAGTGATGCCAACTGGATCAACGATACCTTAGATGTTAAATCCACCACAGGATATATCTTTCTCCTAGGAGGTGCTGCTTTGTCTTGGAAATCCACCAAACAAACCTTGATAACTAGGAGTACCATGGAGTCTGAACTGATAGCTTTAGACACCACAAGCACTGAGGCTGAGTGGCTTAAAGATCTACTTATAGACCTTTCTGTAGATGAGTCACCTTTACCACCTGTCTTCTTACATTGTGACTGTAAATCTGCAATCGATAAGTGCAACCAAGAAAATGCCAATGTAAAAATGAACAGGCATTTAAAAGTACATCATAAATCATTAAGATATAAATTGAAAAATAATGTTATTGCCTTGAATTTTGTAAAATCATAAAATAATTTGGCTGATCAGCTTACAAAAGATTTATCTAGAACAGTGATTCTAGAGTCGTCGAGGGGGATGGGGCTTAGCCCATAAAGATAGATCACCATGGTGGGAACCCAACCTTAAAAGGTTCAATGGGTAGAAACAAACCGGAGTGTGACTAAGAGGAGCACTATTTCTTGTTTTCCTCATCCCTATGGCGCTAGTACTCATAAAAGCAAGCGGTAGGATGAGTTCGTTTGTATAACTTTTAATGAGTCCGAGACCCAAGAGGTAGGAGCTTCCTTTCTAGCTTTCTTATTAGGATTCACTTATATGTGCAGTCGTGAGACCGCGATTATGAAAAATGGGCGATTCCCTAAAAAACACATGATAGATACCTGCGCATGGCCATAATAGCGCAACTCGCTTAGAACCCAGATCGGGCTATATTATGTGTGCTGTTGATTTAATCTGAGCTATGGACTGAGGTTCAAGGTTAAGACCACCTTGGCTCCATAGATGTAATCAATTGTCACTAAGTGAAGGTTCAAACCAAAAGGTACCTACACCTATTACGTAATATAAGATATCCAGCATTTTATTTTGATTTTAAAATTATTTAAGTTTTTGTGGAGGATTGTTGGGAAAAAAAACTTAAATGCGCACGCGGCCAAAATCTCGGGCCGCGTGTGCATTTGAGAAAAAGGTAACGCCAGTGGGCGTTACACATTTGAAAACGGACACGTTTGAAAACGCTTCCGCAAAAGACCATTTTGCCCCTGTAAAAACCCCTATTTAAACCCATTGATTTCATCTCTTTGGGTGGATGAAAAATTTGAGAAAAATAGTGAAAAAATTCTGGAAAAATTTTTCTTCCTCTTAACCACTTCCGATTTTTGTTTTTACATTTTTATTCAGTTTATTTTGTTCTTTTCATTCTACTCTTTGCTGGATCTGCAAGTCCGATCGGGTTCGCTTTGACTTCTTCCGAGACATGCCGAAGAAGAAGTTGTAGGATCGTCGAATCTCAGAGGAGGATTGCCGGGAGACCCGTACGTGGGGGCAAATACTTCTTTGGAACAGCGTCTACGCGCTTCAACCTGCTTTCAATCAGGCTACTTTCTTCTACCTTTATTTTTAATTTAATATTAGTAGATTGGTAGGATTTGAAATTCTATGATATAAACTTATTAAATGCATAGATTTATTTTGTGCTAGAATAGATTTATTTTGTCTTAAAATAGAATTATTTGGATGTCGAATAATATACATGTATATTATTTCCTTTAAGATTTTTTATTAATTAATTTTATAGATTTATTTGTTTATTTAGATAATATATTACTAACATCATCAACATGGAGTCCACCCTCCAAGCATTAGGAGGTCCATTCAAAATACTTACATCAACTAACATCTACATATCTTACACACCAAGTGATGCTTGTCTATAATCTGTCAGCCTATCATCATGTTAACACCAGCTGTACTTGGCTTTGCATCGTGGTACTCTGTCCTTCTTAATGAGCCTTTGCCCCGATGTGGGGAATCTTGAACCACATTTGAATCGTGATCCATCTTGCCGACTCCAGACCCAATTCAAGCAAACTCTAGCATCTCATAATCACACATTAGGCCTTCAAATTGGCCCTTGATAGACTCTAAGGGCTTGAGGAACATAATCTTCCTAGCCTTATAATTATCCTGATGCCTTGAAAGGTGTAAAACATCAACATCGTCCAAGGCCTCTTTATTAGCGGGATCTGGTGGCTCATCCGTGTCCAACATCCTAGAGACACCTTCACTCACAGTGAGACTCACAGTCTTTTTGTGCTATCTTCTATAGTTGCATGTACAACCAATTAATGATCAATCAGTGTAGTCATACAATTCCCATAATCACTAGAAATGATGCAACTAGACATGGAAGAAAATATCCAATATATAGAAGCCAAATGCATGTACAGCAAGCATCTAATGATCACCAAAAAATAACTAAGTGCATCAAGAATTTTGATTGGTAGTAATGTTCTCCTAGAGTATGGTGTTTGTTGGAAATATAGGAAGAGAGATTAGAGAGGAAAGGATGGAGAGGAAGAATACTTCAGATTTTTTCTATTCACTTTGGCTCTTGCCTTACTTACAAAACTATAAGACTTACATGGTATTTATAGGACTTCTAGGTACATGAATAAACCTAAGTACATGAACCACTTAAATGCACATAGAAAATCCAAAGACATAAACCACTTAAATGCACATAGAAAATCCAAAAGATATAAACTACTTAAATACATATACATGAATCACTACTCTCAAAGTAACCTTTCACATATTCATGAATCCTCCCAAAAGTCATTCATTAAATTAAATTTATTTTCTCAACACCCCTCTTTAAACTTAATTTTTCGTAACTCCAAGCATCATCCTCAACTTGCTAAAAGTGTCATATTTGAGAGGCTTAGTAAAAATATCTGCAACTTGATCATAGGTCTTCACATACTTCACTTGCACTTCATTCTTTGCAATGCAATTTCAAAAAAAATGATACCTTATATCTATATGCTTGCTTCTTTCATGGAAAATCGGGTTCTTTGCCAATGAAATGGTCGACTTGTTATCAACAAAAATCTCCATGGCCTCCTCTTGTGGCATTTGTAACTCCTTCAATAATCTTCATAACTATATGGCATGACAAACACAAGAAGTAGCGGCAACATATTCAGCTTTACAAGTAAAAAGTGTCACAATTGGTTGCTTCTTCGAACTCCAAGTAAAAGCTGTATTTCTCAAGTAGAAAATTAAACTGGTAGTGCTCTTCCGGTTATCCATATCTCCGGCCCAATCACTATCACTATAGCCCACAAGCTTAAATTCATTACAACATGAATAAAGCAAGCCAAAACTAATTGTACCTTTGATGTAACGAAGAATTCGTTTCGCCGCTTTGAAATGTGTCATGCTTGGTGACTCCATAAACCGGCTAATAAGCCCAGCTCCAAAAAGTATATCCGGTCTTGTGCAAGTTAGGTATCTCAAACTTCCAACTAAACTTTTGAAGGTTGTAGTGTCTACCTTCTCTCCTTCTTCATGCTTAGACAGCTTTACTCCATATTCCACCGGAGTGTTCACAGATTGACAATCTTCCATCTTGAACCTCTTAAGGATTTTCTTGGCAAAACCTTCTTGAGAAATAAAAATTCCATCCTCCATTTGCTTGATCTCAATGCCAAGATAATAAGACATGAGATCAATATCCGTCATTTCAAACTCTCTAGTCATAGCTTGCTTAAACACCAAACATACTTGGATTATTGCCCGTAAAAATCAAATCATCAACATATAAGCAAACAAGCAAAATATCTCCATTTTCACGTACCTTAGTATAGAGAGCATGCTCATGTAGGCACTTGGTAATTCCGTTCTTTTGGAAATACTTGTCAATTTGACTATTCTAAGCCCTTGGTGCTTGCTTCAAACCATATAATGCTTTCTTCAACTTTAACACTTTGTTTTCATGGCCTTTGATCACATAGCCCAAAGGTTGTTCAACATAAACCTCTTCCTCAAGAATGCCATTCAAGAAAGCTGATTTGACATCCATTTGATGGATCTTCCACTTCTTTTGAGCTGCAAGTAAGATTATCATTCGGATGGTCTCCAACCATGTAACAGGAGCAAACACTTCACTATAGTTAATCCCGGGATGTTGGCGATATCCCTTGGCTACCAACCTTGCCTTGTATCTCTCTACTTCACCTTTAGCATTCTTCTTTTCTTTGAAAACCCACTTCACACCAATGGGCTTTTGACCTTCCGGTATGGTTGCTAGCTCCCAAGAGTCATTCTTCTCAATTGACTTGATCTCTTCATCCATGGCAATTCTCCACTTCTCATCTTTGACCGCTTCTTCAAAAACTATGGGCTCACAATCGGTAAAGTGACAAAAAAAAGCTAAATCATCACTTAAATTTTCTCATAAAGATCTTGAAGACTCCTCATTCGTTGTTGCCTTTGACTAGAGCTTCCACTAGAATATGAAGGTGTACTAGGAGTTGTTGGTGATCGAGGAGGTGTTATGGGCTCTTGAACTTCTCTTCTTTGCTCCTCCTCATTAAGGAATGGAAAGAAATTATACCTCTCCTTATCTTCATTACTCCAATCCCAAGAATCTTCTTCATCGAACTCCACATCTCTACTAATAGTCGCCTTACCAACACTTAGATTGTAGAGCTTGTAGCCTTTGGAACGTTGATCATACCCGATGAAGATGTGCTTCTTGCTTTTATCATCAAGCTTGGACCTCTCTTGATCAGGTACATGAACATAGCCAATGCTCCCAAAAACTTTTAAATGGGAAACACTTCGCTTTCTTCCGCTCTATGCTTTTTGAGGAGTTTCGTTCCATAAGCTTCTAGTTGGGCATCGGTTGGATAGGTACACTGCACAGTCAACCGCTTCCGCCCAAAATTCTTTTGGCATCTTTTTTGTCTTCAACATGCTTCGAGCCATACTGAGAATGCTCCTATTCTTCCTTTCGGCGACACCATTTTGTTGTGGAGATCTTGGAACGGTCAAGAACCGTCGAATGCCATTTGCTTCACAAAACTCATTAAACTTGTTAGAAGTAAACTCCCCCCCTCTATCCGTTCTTAAGGCTTTAATACAATAGTCATTTTGTTTTTCAACAAGTGCTTTAAATTTTCTAAAAGCACCAAATACTTTGGATTTTTCTTTCAAGAAATAAACCCAAGTTTTTCTACTACAATCATCAATAAAAAGAAGAAAATACCGATTGTTACCAAATGAAGAAGGCTTGATTGGTCTACAAACATCGGCATGAATAAGTTCAAGTAGCTCCTTTGCTCTTGAAGTAGTTTCTTTTGGAAAACTCTTTCGAAATTGTTTGCCAACAAGACACCCTTCACATAGTTGATCTGGTTGGTCAATAGTCGGCAAACCCTTCAACATCTCTTTTTGTCCCAACAACTTCAAGTCTCCAAAATTCACATGCCCAAGCCTCAAATGCCAAAGCCAACATGAATCTTTCACACGAGTCTTGAAACATTTAGCAACATCAGTTTGGATATCAAGCAAAAACATCTTATTTTTTGTCATGGGCACCTTAGCAATCACATTCTTCCTATCATCTTGAAGTAAGAGACTACGATTTTTCATATGAACCTCATAGTTCTTCTCCAAAAGTTATCCCAAACTCAAAATATTACTTTTCATACTTGGAATATAATAAACATTACTCATAAATTGATGACCACCATTTTTCATACGAATTAAAATCGTACCTTTACCTTCAATTGGAATTTTAGAGTTATCTCCAAAAGTGACAAACCCGGTTACCGATTCATCAATCTCCACAAATTTGCTTTTATCTCCACACATGTGATTGCTTGCAGCATTATCAAGACACCACAAATCTTTCTTGCTTCTTTCTTCTCCTTTGTAGGCTAGCAACAAAGTGGCCTCCGCTTCCTCATTTTCAACATAATGAGCCTTCTCTTCAATATTGAAAGGAGAACTCCAACACTCCCGAGCATAGTGCCTGATCTTTTGGCAATTGTAACACCAAACTTTGGACTTATCATTTTGCCTTGTGTAGTTTTCTCTACCACGTCCTCTTGAAAAATACCTCCTTTCTTCATTGTTGGAGTATTGATTGCCTTGTCCGCCTCTTCCTCTTCCTCTTCCTCCTCTCCCTCGACCTTGTCCCCATACACGTCCTCTTCCTTGTTGACTTTTCTCACACTCCCTTTCCTTCTCCTTCACCGAGATCTTGGTGGCTAGAACTTGCTCGATCGGTTCCTCCTTCTTGTTGATTCTCTCTTCTTGGGCTTGTAATGAACCCATAAGTTGATCAACCATCATAGTCTCCAAATCTTTGGACTCCTCGATGGCTACAACGATGTAATTGAACTTCAAATGCAACGAACGAAGAATTTTCTCAATGACTTGGACATCCTCCAATCTTTCTCCATACCTCTTCATTTGATTTATTATGGCCAACACCCTTGAAAAGAAATTCGCAATAGACTTGGATTCTTGCATTCGTATGCCTTCAAAATCTTCTCGTAGCATTTGAAGGCGTACTTTCTTCACTTTATCAATTCCTTGGTAGAAGTTTTGTAAGATCTCCCATGCTTGCTTGGCGGTGGTCGCATTAGCCAGTCTTTCGAACATGGCTTTATCCAAACATTGATGGATGAGAGTGAGAGCTTGTTGGTCATTTTTCCGCATTCTGGGTAGAGCATCTCTTTGAGCAGGACTCATCAAAGCTTCTTCATGGGCTCCTCATAGCCTCTATCCACGATCTCCCACACATCTTGCGATCCAAGCAAAGCCTTCATACGAATGCACCAATTCTCATAATTCTCTTTTGTAAGACGAGGCAATTGAAATGGAAAGGTAGAATTAGACATCTCCAGGATCAAGAAACTGGAGCTTTGATACCAGTTTGTTGGAAATATAGCAAGAGAGATTAGAGAAGAAAGGATGGAGAGGAAGAATACTTCAGATTTTTTCTATTCACTTTGGCTCTTGCCTTGCTTACAAAAATATAAGACTTACATGGTATTTATAGGACTTTTAGGTACATGAATAAATCTAAGTACATGAACCACTTAAATGCACATAGAAAACCCAAAAGACATAAACCACTTAAATGCACATAGAAAATCCAAAAGATATGAACTACTTAAATACATATATATGAATCACCACTCTCAAAGTGACCCTTCATATATTCATGAATCCTCCCAAAAGTTATTCATTAAATTAAGTTTATCTTCTCAACATATGGTACAGCCCTTAGTGCATGACTCAATGATAAAGCTTGTTGACTTCTCCATCTTATGGTATACTCGCTTTTATGTGCACATTGTGAGTAGGGGCAAGTCAATGAAGTGGTTACCAACTACCTTACATCCTATGGTGAATACTGATATTGTGAACAACAGGCTTCGACCTTTTGATGATCAGTATCAAGCAAAAGATAAGTAGCATATCATGGGCATGTTTGCGATACACAACATAAAACATTAAAATACGCATCCGATGCATCTCTTGTACAAAAATAAGAAAACATATAGAATATTAAATATTGCATCATAGTGATGGAGCTTTCCACAGACTCTACAAAGAGCCATCAAACACCTCTATTGTATTTAGCCGAGCATTAGAAGGCATTGGCTATGCTCTTCGAGATTTTATAGTGACAAGATATTTGCTTTCTGAAGGAGAGACCTCTCGCAACAGGATCAGTGCCCATTCTCTAGTGCCAATCTGTTGCCACTGAGGACTGAATTGACCTAGGTGGGGAAGATGCTAGAGGTCTCGATAATATGCTACTTGGATCGTGCAAAGCCGCGGTTAGTTTGAGGATGCTTTGGATTGGGTGGTTGCATCTGGGGTTTTGGTCTGAACCTATCTCCGACTTGAAATAGCAAAGATGAAAAAGTCTTCTTGCTGAAGTGTGTTCGATGAGGGACCCTCGATGCCAAAGTTAGAACGATACTTAGAAAACAGAGGAGGTTCTTAGTGGGCGACAGCATAAGCAATACAATGGAGATGGGTAAAAGCACAACAAAATTCCAATGCCGTCCAGTAGGAATAAGAGGCACAGAATTTGCTAACAATATCCTTCTTTGCTGGTACGAAAGTTTGAGTGGGTGGGATGAGCCCTATACATAGCTTTACTCCCTTCCTATCACCTCCACTAGAAATAAATACTTTAGTTTAGATTTGGAACTTACCAGACCCATCTAACTATAACTTCTCTTTAATTAAAATAAACTGCCACTAGAAGAAACTTGGATTGGGACTGAGTACGTTTTGCAGAGCTCCTGTATCAGTTGGCATCTATTAGTAGTTCATTTCCTATTAGTACAGCTCACCTATAAAGTTTTTAATGTCATCTTCCCATGTCATTGCATTATTGCTATTGAAGCTGGTCACCTGTATTGCTATTGAAGCTGGCTAACCTATTCGACAGCTAGTTGCCTCAGCAAGCCTCCTAATCCTATTGCTAGACTAGCCTCATTAACCGAATTTCTACCCCAAGAATGCCAATGATTTTAGATGCTCACTCAACCAAGGCTTCTTGTAGTGATGCGACTCCATTTGTGGAAACATTTATCAAGTTTTCTTTTCCCCATTTGTCATTTTCAAGTTTACCACTTCCACTTTCTGTCACTTTTTCTTGGTGCCATCTGAGTATATCTATTTACCTCTTCATCAGTTTGGCACCTTCCTCAGAATTCATGTTATTAGGTACTTCAGCTTATCCTTTGGCTCATATCCCCACCTTTTGAGCATCAGCTTATCTTGTAGAATATAGATATTCCACAACCAGTTGTACTAAATACACATGTAATCTTTCTTCTTAACATATCTGCTACTTGTTATACGCTTTTATTATCTTTCTCATGGTAAACAGTACACGTATGATCCACCTTGAGTCTAAGGGCAGGATGGGTGTGTTTCTGATTGCATGGTACTCTGCTATGGTGAATACACCAAAGCCTGCTTTTACTATGTTTTCCACTAATATACTGACATGAATTTGCAGAATATTCCTAGTCCATGCGTGGTCCTTGTATGGTGGCATTCTCATTGCATACAATTTAGTTAAATCCAATTGTTGACTTCGTACCCTCGAAAGAATAGCACTCACTAAGTCTTGCTCCTCAGTCAGGTTTCATTTTACCTGAACATTGATATGAAAAGTTGCAAAATATCAAAAAAGAAATCAGATGGTTTACAAGACATTTCCTCATTAACAATATGAGCAAACTGTAGCTTAATAAGAAGCAATTAATTAAAAAAAACATAAAAAATTGTAGTAATCCAACAAACTTGCACTTCTCATAACGAATTTCCAAGTTCTTTGAAGAATGACCAAATTTGATTCATGGTAGGCCAGACCAACTTATTATAAATTTAAACAAAAATATAAGCATGAAAACATTGTATATAGGCTTCTTGAGCAAATTATAAACTTGTCAAATTTAGATGCTTCGCAAGGAAAAGGTGTAACTTTATCAAATTTAGCATACTAATAGTATAAGGCCACTGAAACAAAAGCACCCAGTCATTGACAGACTTAAAAAAAATCTATGATCCCTGCCAGCCTGCATAGAGAAAGATGTACACTACTTGGATCAAATGAGGATGAAGAAATGCCTTAAATATAGCAAGCATGTCAAATTCATAGAAAACAGATAACTATGAGTTTGTTTAGCATGTCATCCATCTGGAAGCAAAATGATAGGCTGCAGGTAGCCAGACCTCTTTCAATCAAATGGATCTTGCATATTACTAATTAATTTTTAAGTTCTGATTAATCAAAGTAATGAAAACTATTTTAAAATCACTGAAACATTATAAGTAGTTGACAATTGCCATGGTTGCTATGTAATTGCTATAAAATGCCGAGTCAATAAATGATACAATAAGTCCTCTAATAGCCAGGTTCTCATTATATAATAACTTTTATTCATATAAGTACAAATCAGGAAGCACGGAACCAGTTAATCCTAATGGTCCCAATGGCACAAGTACCTGGCAACCCAGATGATTAATAAAATGATTGCTTGACCTGAAATGAAATAAAGTGTCATATTAAGCCAGAAATGTGAGTAAACATATATAAACAAGCGGCAATATATTTTTATATTGTTGTTAATTGTGATAAATAATTATATATCGAAATTCAACCAAATATGTCACAAAGTGTTAAGGAAAAAATATAGAAAGAAAAACCGTTTTTCTTCTCCCCCAAACCATGTAGATAAAGTTTCCTCGAAGATGCCATTTCCACGGGAGCAGACACTTCGTGGGGTACATTTTCCGGGTTATCCACCATTCAGCTTTGTGGGAAATTTTGCCCCTCCACTCCCAATAAGTGATACTCCCAATAAGCCACCTTCCACCACCACCCTTGCTGTTTTCCGCTCCTAGACCCCTATTCGGCCTAAGATCATATAATGCTTGAAAAGAGTATGAAGAAATTGGGGCCAATGGTTCTCCAACTCTAGATTACTAATAAATCATTAGAAAAAGAGACATAAGATATTGCAGCTGGGCCCCAGGGGAAGGGGCGATGGAAGCAGCATGGAAAATATCTTCGAGAACAGGGTAGTGGGTGACAAGGACGTGTGATCGAGTGTCAAAGGATACGCTAGACAAGATTGGTGAAAATAGCCGTGGTCCATGGATTATATGACGTATATTACCACTATTACCACTATATGACGTATGAGGTCAAACATATGTACCAAGATCCCCTCGGTCAATAGCGGAAAAAAGAGGTGGAAGGTGGAGTCATGAAGAATCAATGAGGGTGGGGAGGTTGGTGCTAAGGTAGCATGTTAATCGAGCGCAACCATGTGGTAAGGCAGCATGTTACCACACGGCTATCTTGACTATGATTGAATACAGCCAAAATGATGGATCCATGATAAACCAAACGACAGCAGAAGGAGGATGCAAGGCACTCAAAGCACGAAGATAGCAAGCATGGTGCTCCACCAGCCCACTTTCTTATCTTGGCCAACGATAAGAGGATTCTATTTATGAAAGGTAGAGATGGGCATTGGGCCGGGCCGCCCATGACCCGGCCCGGCCCGGCACGAAGCGGGCCGTGCCTGGCACGG
>JAOXJJ010000648.1:100080-112893 GCA_025769935.1 Phoenix roebelenii | reverse complement strand
GAGAATGAGGGAGGAAAGGGGTATTTATAGGACTCCAAATATTTTTTTCCCAAAATACCCCTCAAATTAGCCGTTTTTTGATTGTTGGGAAGGGTATTTTGGGTAAAAACAAAAAAAAAACCGTTGGAGCAACGGTTTTTTTTTGCCAGACGGGCCGTGCCAGGCACGGCCCGTAACGGCTATTTTTTGCCTAACGGGCCGTGCCAGGCACGGCCCGTAACGGCTATTTTTTGCCTAACGGGCCGTGCCAGGCACGGCCCATATCGTGCCAGGGCCCGGCACGGCCCGCCACCCCACGGGCCTAGGGCCGGCCGGGCTTAGCTTTTAGGCTAAGCGGGCCGTGCCTGGCACGGCCCGTTTAGTAACAGGGCCGGGCCAGGCACAGCTCGTTTAATCTGGGGCCTGATGGGCCTGGGCCGGGCCGGGCCCGGCACGGCCCGATGCCCATCTCTAATGAAAGGGGTTATGGTTAATGTGCTGTTAAATTAAATTCTATTTAATGTTTACTATAGTTACGTTTGTTAACTAGAGTCGAAGTATGGTTAGAATGAGAGGCTAAGATTGCAAGACTTGGAGAGCAAGTTGTTTTTGGGAAAATAATAAGACCTTGGAGATGTATGAATGTGCTGGTGAAAAGAAGTAGAAAAAAAAAACACAGACGAATAGTGACTCTCCCTTTTTCCCTGTGTTTTCTCCAATTTTTTTGCTGATTTTACTGTAGATTTTTCAGCAACTACTTGATCCTTTCTTGTCCTAATTTGTTTGAGTTTATTTCTGCCTTTACTTTTTTATAATTGCTGGTGTGTCCAGCCAACAAATTTGGTATCAAAGCTTGGTTGAAAGAGGTGTTTAAGACAGAAATTTGAAGAAGAAAAAGAAAATTTTGGAGAACAAAAATGGCCAATACAAGTAGCATAAATTGGAGCAGTGGTCAGGTTCCTATTTTGTCAAGTGAGTACTATGACTTCTGGAGTAATAGATGAGAACCTTATTTGTCTCCATAGATTTGCAGAAGATAGTAGAATCTGGTTATGAAATTCCAGAATCTTCCTCAACTCTAATCGAAGCCCAAAAAAAAGAGTTAAAGGAAAACAAGAGCAAAGATGCAGAAGCTCTTCGAATGATACGAAGGGAAGTTTTAGAAGCTATTTTTCTAAGAATCATGGGAGCAAAGATAGCAAAAGAAGCATGGGAGATACTGCAAGAAGAGTTCCAAGGAGATAACAAGGTAAGAGCCATCAAACTCCAATCTCTTAGAAGAGATTTTGAAAATATGAGAATAAAAGAAAATGAAAGTGTGAAAAATTACTCAACCATATTTTTGGAGTTAGGAAACCAAATGAAAGTTTTTGGTGAAGAAATGTTTGATCGTAAACTTGTGGAGAAAAAACTAATTAATCTACTAGAAAAATTTGACTCTATAGTTGATGTTATTAAAGAAACTAAAACCCTTTTTAAATTGAGTGTTCAAGAGCTACTAGGTTCTTTAAAATCCCATGAGTAAAAGTTGGAATGACACTTCGAGAAGTTAATGGAGAGTGCTTTTCAATCTAAGCTGTTAGATCAAAAACTTTTGAAAAGAAATCAATGAAACATGATCAAAGTAGGGGAGACATAAATTTTAGAGGAAGAGGTAGAGGTAGAAGTAATTTTGACAAAAGATTTGATGGAGAAGGTTCCTCACAAAGATGCAATGTGTGTAACAAAACTGGCTATCTTGAGATAAATTGCTGCTTTAAAGGGAAGCTTCAATGCTATAATTGCAAGAAGTTTGGTCATTTGCAAAAAGATTGTCGATTCAAGAATGAGCAGTAAGCAAACTTTACTGAAGAAAAAGAAGAAGGAAAGAGAGCGAATTTATTCTATGCTTGCCAACACGTTTCTGAACAAAAGAATGATGTGTGGTTTCTTGACAGTGGCTGTAGCAATATATGATACCTAAAAAACAAATTTTTCCAGATATGGATGTTTCGTTTAATTCCAAGGTGAAGATGGAAAATGGTACAGTAGTAGAGGTGAAGGGAAAAGACAGCATTGGAGTCCAAACAAAGAAGGGCAGGAAGATTATTCGTGATGTGTCATTTGTTCTGAAGTTAGACCAAAATTTGCTGAGTGTTGGATAGCTTTTGGAGCATGGTTATAGTTTGCACTTTGAAGGCAATGGCTGCAGAATTTTTGACCAAAGAAGAGAAAAATCAGTTGTGGCTAAAGTTAAAATGGGTCCTTATAGAAGTTTTCCACTCACTTTCAATTATGCTAGAGGTGTTGCTTTGAAAGCTAATGTGCTTGATGAATCATGGTTGTGGCATAGAAGATTTGTCCACTTGAATTTCCAAAACCTCAAGCTGTTGTACAAGTAAAATATGGCGCAAGGACTGCCTATGATTGAAGAGAAAAGTGAAGTTTGTGGAGGTTGTGCCATGGGGAAGCATCATTGCCATTCTTTTCCAAAAGGAGTGGCATGGAGAGCAAAAGAGGTGCTGGAATTGGTGCAAACAGACGTGTGTAGGCCTATGCACACACCTTACTCTAAAAATAGGTATTTCATACTCTTCATTAATGATTATAGTCGTATGACTTGCGTTTACTTCATGAGAAAAAAATTTGAAGTGTTTGACATCCGTAAGAAGTTTAAATGCCTTTTTGAGAAGCAAAGTGGCCATCCTATAAAAATTTTGCGAAGTGATAGAGGGAAGGAGTACACTTTGAATGAATTTTAAAAATTCTGTAAAGATGATGGCATGGAAAGACAGCTTACAGTTGGCTACTACAGTTGGCTACACTCCACAGCAAAATGGGATGTCCGAGAGGAAGAACCAAACTATAATGGAAATGGCCAAGTCTATGATGCATGAAGCTAGTTTACCAAAGCATTTTTGGACTGAAGCTGTGTATACAACAATTTATTTAATAAACAAGTGTCCTACAAAGGCAGTGTGGGATCAAACACCATTTGAAGCTTGGAGTGGCGGAAAACCGTTAGTAAAGCACTTGAAAGTGTTTGGTTGCCTCTGTTATGCTCAAATTCCAAAAGAGAAAAGATACAAGCTGGATGAGGCTAGTGAGAAATGCATTTTTGTTGGCTACAACTCAATGTCAAAAGGCTGTAGGCTGTACAGTTTCAAGACCAACAACATAATCATTAGCAAAGATGTGATATTTGATGAGAAAGCTTGATGGAATTGGAAGCAAGGCAAAGTTGAAGAGCAAGACAGTTGAAGAGCAAAGTTGAAGTTATCGATGTGAAGTGGGTTTACAAGATAAAATTAAATACATATGGTTCTGTCTAGAAAAACAAAGCAAGGCTGGTTGCAAAAGGCTATTCACAGCAGTCCGGTATTGACTTTCAATAAACATTTGCTCTGGTAACTTGTCTTGACACCGTGAAAGCATTTATATCATATTGAGCCAATACATGTAGTACCTCCTCCACCTCATAGATCTAGTAGGATCTTCCATCCTCGTGAAAAGGTACTTACGTATGCTTATAGAGGAAGTAGAGGAAGTGTTCCTCATGAAAAATAGGGATCAAGGTTAGGATACCAATACCTACAACGAGGCGATGTCAGACATCGATTTCGAGAAATGGCTAGGAGCGATGATGTCAAAGATGGGCTCCATGCATTCCAACCAAGTTTGGAACTTAGTAGATCCACCAGAAGGTATAGTACCTATTGGGTGTAAATGGATCTACGAGAGAAAATTAAGTTCGGATGGTAAGGTAAAGACCTATAAGACAAGACTAGTGGCGAAAGGTTATAGTCACTGATTATCAAGACACCTTTCCACCTGTAGCCATGCTGAAGTCTATTCGAACATTGCTTGCTATTGTAGCATATCATAATTATTAGATATTGTGATGATGATCACAAGGTTTGTAAGCTGCAGAGGTCCATCTATGGACTAAAGTAAGCATCTTGGAGTTGGAACACTCGTTTCAACGATGTAATCAAATCATTTGATTTCATCAAAAACGAAGAGGAACCATATGTTTATAAGAATATTAGTGGAAGGGCTATTGTATTTCTCGTATTGTACGTGGATAATATCCTTCTAATTGGAAATAATATTCTCATGCTAACTCCGGTCAAAGTATGGTTGTCTAAGAAATTCTTCATAAAAGATCTTGGAGAAGCATCCTATATTTTGGGGATTAAAGTCTATAAAGATAGATCTAAAAGGATGCTTGGCCTGTCATAGACAATGTATATAGAGGACGTGGTGAAGAGGTTCAGCATGGAAAACTCTAAAAGAGGATTACTACCCCTTAGGCATGGGATTAATCTCTCCAAGAAGATGTAACCCAACACATCTAAAGATATTCAGCGGATGAGCGAGATCCCTTATGCTTCGGCTATAAGGAGCCTCATATATGTCATGCTATGTACACAACCTGATATAACACATGTTGTGAGTGTCACGAGCATATATCCATCAAATCCAGACGAGGAGCATTGGATAGCCGTAAAAAACAGTCTTAAGTACTTGAGAAAAACTAAGGATATGTTCTTGATCTTTAAGGAAAGATTAGAGTTAAAGGTAGAAGGATACACACATATTGATGATAGAAAATCTACATCTGAATATGTGCAATGGTAGTTCAGTAAATTGAAAAAGTTTCAAATAACCGATCATTGTAGATTCTACCTTGGAAGCTGAATGTATCACCGCCTCTAAGGGTGCAGTGAAAACCTTCTAGTTCAAAAAGTTTATTGCAGAGTTAGGTGTTATGTCATCAGATGCCATAACACTTTACTATGATAACAAGAGTACCAAAGCAGTAGCTAAGGAGCTAAGGTCTCACCAAAAGTTTAAGCACATAGAGCGGCGATTTAACCTGATACGCAACTACCTCGAAAAAAAATAAGTAGAGATACAGAAAGTAGACTCCATAGGCAACATGGTAGACCCATTCACTAAGCAGCTAAGTCAGTAAAAAATTCAAGCATATCTTGAGAAGATGAGGCTTAAATTTATGGTTGATTGGCTTTAGTGCAAGTGGAAGATTGTTAGAAGTATGCCCTGGAAGCCAATTTGGTTGACACATTATTTTATTTTGGGACATAAATTTGTACTTGGCCTAATTATGAATTTATTAAGTTGGGCATTCTTTTCATTTATGTTCTTATAAGTTCATGAATTGTCTAAGAAATTAATAAGATGATGATGCATATTCTCAAGAGTTATGAATTTGAGGCATGTGTTATTGGTGATTATTTTCTGAATTACTTCTGATCGATGGATCATCACGAGGACGGTGATCGATCCATTGAGATTAGTGCACAAATCACTTTCTTTGATGGACATGGGGACACTGGAGTGATTGTGCAAGTGCTTGTTAAAGAATATGGGTATTGAGCGTGACCATAGCAAGTAGCCACTTGGATGTCTATCCATTCGTTAGTGACTTACTTGATGCTGCAGTTGTATAACTGATCCTTTGACCTGCGATGTCTTAGCTATTCACAGTGAGGTTGCTGTAGTTTGACAAGCACATAAACATGGGCCCTATCCATTTAGGTCCTTGGGGTGCAGATTGACTGCAGTAGATTTATTGTAGGAGTAGGGGTACATCTAAATGGAATCTATCGATCTTGATAAATTAGGAGAGATCCTTTGTAATTTATGAGACTGAGTTCGTAAATCCTTGGCCAAGATAGTTTTTTGGAAAAAGAGTTTTTCAATCTCGAACTAGAGTCAAATAAATCTTGACATATGACAAACGATGGGGTTTGATCCATGACCTGCATCCTGTCGGCATCCACGATAGAGGGACTGTATCATACGCTAACTGCACCTAGAAGTTCATCTATTCCATTCTGCTGGGTAGCCACTACATGCTGCTAGGTGTCACTAGTAGATTGCAAGACTCAAAGGCATTCACTTGATGATCAGTGAACCCGAGTGAGAAGAGTTGGAATTGTTCCAACTCATTGAAAGGAGTTTCAATGATATTGTGATAAGGATAACAATAAATCTTACTACTAGATAGAATAGAACCTATGGGGTCACACATAATAGAGGATCTGATCGATCTAATGGTTGGATTGTAATTTGGATTCGCAATAGTTTGTAATTATCAATTTGATTGATAATTGATTTAACCCACTTAGAGTTAGTGAGTTGAAGAAGGAGTCAATTGGACTTAATTAATTGAGCTCGATCTTATTTGGTAAGGTTCAAGAGTCCTACTTGAAGTAGGACTCCTAGAGTTCTAATTGGATTAGGACTTCAAATTATTAGAGTCCTACTTAGAGTAGGATTCCTAAAGTCCTAATTGGATTAGGACTAAAATTATATGAGTCCTAATTGGATTAAGAATCCTAGAGTCCTAATTAATTATTGGTATAATAGATGAAGATGACTCCTAATTGGATTAGGATTGAAGAGTTCAATTGAGTTATGATCCAACTGGGTCCTAATTAGATTAGGACTCCAAGAGTCATAATTGATTTAATCTTATGGATAAGGATCTTGAATCAAATAGGAAGACTAATTGGGTCCTAATTAGATTAGGATTCAATGAACCAAAGGCCACCTAAATTCTAATTTGTTTAGGATTAGAAGGGAGGGGCAAGAGCCCCTCCTTTTCTTGGATACTCCCGGGATCTGTGTCTCGGTTGGCTGGGACGCGAGACCCGTTTTGGGGTGTGGCTCCTCCTAATTTTAAGAAGGAGGCCACGCCTAAGGCTTCATGAAAAGAGGAAATAAAAGGGGGCCAGCCCCCCTTGGGTTTTATGGTTCTTTTCTTGGTATTGGCATCCTCCATCCCTCTCTTCCTTAATCCATCTGCAAGGAAAAAGAAAGGGCAGCACGTTGGAGTCTTCTTCCTCCTTTTCATCAGTCGCATGTAAGAAAACATAGAGAGGAAGGTGTTCCTCTCTTCCCTCCTTCTTCCTTCCTCCTAGAAAAGGAGAAAGCGTTTCTCCTTCTCCTTCTTCCTCCTCTTAGAAGCAATCAACAATTGATTGCTTAGAGAAATTCCAATAATCAAAAGAGATCTCTGCAAGGAAGCTAGCACCCCGGTGACATCACGATCTTGATCGATCTAAATCTTCATGTGGATACCTATAGAGGCCAGACACTTGTACGGCTTCAAACGAACCTAATTTTCATGATCATCAGATAGCGGTGAAGATCTACCCGCTCAAAGATAAAGATTTGATCTTTACAATTTTAATTGTAGATCTGAAATTAATCAAGTAATTAATTTTAATCTTTTCTTATACTTCATGATTTTTTGAGTTAGAGAACTCAATTTTTTTTTTTGAAATCTACGTTCCTTAAGACATTCATGTGATGAACGACCCCGCTCATGTATTTCTGCTGCGATCATTGCAACGTGTGCGGGGGTAACCCGACAATTATCTCTCTAATAGCTTTTCTTATTTTGTTGGTATGCTAAGGAAAAAAAATTGAACATATCATGACCAGGGTTAGTTAATTATTGATCAAATATGGTCTAATTGTTAAGTATCTGAATAAATCGTGCATCATTCACTCCCACCTTATGATTTATAAGTTTATGTTAAATTTAAAGCCTTGTGAATATCGAATAACAGTATAAATATTTTGTTTTCTCGGACTTGCTCTTGTGATTTGATGCCAATCATTTTCGAGATAGACCAATGTTGTCTAATGACCATAATTACATGTTTATTTTGTGAATCCCATTCCTAACGATATTGAATCCCATTCCTAACGATATGATGAATTGACTCTAATTAAGGTTGGTCATTATCTTTTGTGGATCAGCACCCTACCATAATATGTGTATTGAATCCATTTTATTTTAAGTTCTATCCCAAACACAATTAATTTTAATTGATCTTGTTGTGAATTGATCCGAATTCGATATGGAGTGAACTTACATCAAGATGATAATTCAATCATAGACTTTAGTTAGTCACTTTTTTAGTACTAATCATGCTAGTTTATAATTGATCCAAAGTTATCTACCACATTTTGATCGAGCAGAATGAGATCTCGCATTTATGATACTCAATGGGTTAAGCATCTCTAAATTTGGAAGGCCCGAAAAGGGTCCGAACGGGCTAAAGTTGGCAAGCCCAGCCGACTCTAACCCTTGGCCCAAAAGAGAAGTAGAATAGAAGATTGCGATCGCGTTCCCCTGCTCCGCCTTCCTCGAGCGAGATGGGAGGGAGGCACTGTGGCCGTTCCGCGGCAGCCCGGCGGCCGCTAGGAATGTTCGCCGGTCTTGCTCAACTATCACGAGAATCATGGCGGTGAATGAGCCACAACCCCATTCGATAACTACTATATAAACTCCCCTCCCTCTGCCATTGATCCACCATCGAACCTTTATCTCCCTCCCCCTCCTATGGTGGCGGGCATCCCACCCCGATCGAGAACCACCACCCAAAACTTCCTCTTCTTCCTCTATGCCGTCTGAATGTCCTATTTTCTTTGATTTCTCATCATCGCAGAGCGCCGCCACTGCCGTTGCTGGACTGCTTGATCGAGCCACCCTCGGCTGAGATTCTTCCCTTCGTCAACTTGCCGATGAGCTCCCCTTCTCTTTGTTTTTTTGTTCATAGATAATCTACTCCAGACCAAACTGAGAATGCTCTTGGTCTTCTTCCACCGTCGGCCATTTGCCACTTCCACCGGCCGCCACCGCGGTCGCCGACTCCTCCATGCCAAATCTCTAGCCACCTAGGCCCAGCCACCGTTAGACCTTCCGGCATCACCTCTCTCTCTCTTCCTTCTCTTCCCCTTCCTCCCTATTTCTTATTTCACGGGATGAAGAACATCATTTGGGCCATCATTAGGGCATGTTCATCCAATTCGGGCTCAGTTCACTTATTTTGGGCCTTGTTGGGCCGAGCCCATTGTGGGCCAAACATGTGCCCAATTCAATCATCTTATGCCTTGTTAGGTCGGCCAATTGTGGGCCCAATTTATTCACTTTGGGCCCTATTGTGGTCGTGCCCATTGTGAGCCAAATTTGGGCCCAATTTAGTCATTTTGGGCCCTGCTCACCCTGTTGGGCCATGTCCATTGTGGGCCAAGTTCGTGCCCTGTTCATCCTCTTGGAGTCGTGTCCATTTTGGGTCATATTCATTTTGGGTGCTGTTCACCCATTGTGGGTCGTGTTTATTTTGGACCGTGATCAGTCATTTTAGGCTCTGCTCATCAATTGTAGGTCGTATTCCTTTTAGACCCCTTTTTCATCCATTGTGGGCTGAGTCCGTTCATTTTGGACCAGCTACATTGATTGATTCAGGTCGACCTAGGTCAAATATCTCTTTTTTCATTTTGGCGAAAATGGACTGAATAGGTCAAGCCTCTAATTGGACCTAACTAAGTGGATCAAGCCCAAAGCCTCAACTAGCCTTAGATTGCGTATCCCTTTCTCTCTAGACCTTTTCCCTAATGGTCGATCCAAACCACTCAAACCAGGCCCAAGGCTAGGATCAAACCAAATCCATATCCGGACTGAGATTCTCTCTCCTCCTTTTTCTCCCTTAAGACAAGCTTGGAGATCCTAGTGTAAGCCCTATTCTTCTTGTAACTCAGATTCAAGTTGATCCAGTTTGGAAAACTCCAAACTGCCCCGGTACCCGAATGGTAAACCGTTTCATTATTTTAACCTCAGCTAGATTTGACCACTTTTGATCTTTACCTGACCCATTAAATCCTTCTGGCTTGGACCGACTTGAGCGGACGAACACTGTCACCCGACCAACCAGATCTGAAAACATGAGTCCGTAGTGTTTAATTTTGACTTATGAAATTATGTTAAAAATTAATAATATTTTAATGATATTAAACAAGTGCACGTGACCCATTTGTCTGAAGTGGGATTTAAAGTGAAAAGTGGCAAGTAACCTAATGCTTCAAAGTGTGTTTTCAAAGTTATTTGGTAAATTAATTATTAGTTGATAAAATTTTGACATATGTTTTGTACTTAGTTAAATGGGACATACATGCTAATAATCATTTTAAAATTATGTTATAGGTTATTAAATCTGAAAAATATGATTTGGCAAATTATGAAAAATTTATTTTGTATGTATGTATTCTCAGCATGGCTATGATCTGTTTTAGCCCTACCAATTAGGATTATTCATTGGCCTTATCGATTTGCAATATGTGAGAAACTGGTTTCGACACCGTACCACCGATAATTAGAATAGTGATTTTGGACATCGTTGCCACCGATGGTTAATAATGGTGGATTTAGCACTTTGTGCAACCCATGTCACTAGGTTACGTGGCCATAGCCATTAATGTTGGGATTCTGGTATTAAAGTTTTTATGAAAATGATAATAAATTTCAAAAAAAGTTTGTTTATTGATGTTTTATTTTTCAGTCATTATTTTGTGTTTTAATTAAATATCTGGCATGCTTTAACCCCACTATAGGGTACATATTATTTACTGGGCCAGTGTAGCCCATTATCATATTTTCTCCGTTTTTCAGATCTAAAAGTATGATCGCACAGAACTGGGGAGTGCGCTAAATTTTCTGAAATTTCTTCAGTTATTGGCATTTTTGTTAGATTAGTTGGATTATTTGATTTATATTGGTACATGTTACTTTGAAATTATTGTAAGAACTATTTGAATAAATTAATTTTAAAAATTTGTCATTGATTTGATATAATCCATAGGCTTGCATGCATGTACGGTCCGCCATATAGGTGTGTGGCATCTATCTCGCGAGCTCGGGGCAAGATAGAGCCAAAGCTTGAAAAAGAAAATCAGACCAAGTTTAGGTAGGGGCAGGCCCAGCTCGATCCTTAAGCGATTGAGGCGGCCGCCGGCCCAAAGAAGGCCCCGCTGCGTCGCTGCCCAATGCTCACCCCACTATTAAACTATAGTTTTCACATCCGTAAACAGTAGCTACCACCTGGCGCCTACAACAATGGACAAACCGATGGGCGACGACAAGGCCTAGCTACTTTGCTGCAATACCTTCCGCACTTCCCGAGAGGCTATGGGTTACGGCCTACAAGTGAGGGAGATGGCTACGATAACTGATAAGCAATGGACAAGTCTTCCCCCTTGTCTCGCCCTTCTCTGCCACTGCCAGTGCTTCTCTTTTCTTTTTTTTCGAACCCTTCTCAACATCTTCTCGAGTTCTCTCCCTCCAGTCCCCACTCACCAGACCCCCTTCGGTCCTTCCCTTCTCGGCTTGAAGGCTAACGGCTTCTCAGCTGTCTCTTCGAATCCGAGACTCTCACTTCCTTCTCGGCTTCTCATGTCGAGCGGCAGCGACGGGCCATCAAATCCACCATTCCACCCTTCGCCCCTTTGCCTTCGGACTTCAGAGAGAAGCCGATTGATCAACAGATCAAGTCCTCCTCTCCTCAGCTCCTCCGCTCTAATCCTTCTGGCTTCGGGTTCTGCTATTCTATCGTTCCGATTCTGACCTTGATGGTGGCCACCTCCCGGCTCCCGCTTCCCGGTCGACCGGACCACAGCCATAGGACTACAGCCGGTAAGCCCTAAGGCGGCGCCCCTTCTCCTTCTAGACCACAGGCCTTCTTCCTCGGTTGGGCCAGTTCCATCAAAGCCCTAAGGCCCTTGCCCACCACTCCTTCTAAATTTTCGACTTGTGATTGGCCTTAATCCCCAGACTAATTTGTCTTCTCTGGTTTGGAGTGATAGTTGTGAACAGTTTATCGGAGATGAGTCATAGACCTCATGGTTTGGTCTCACTTTGGGTCTAGTTGGAAGGCTTAATTCTTGTCTTTGTGCATATTAGTCTACCCGCAGCTGAACTTATGAATTTCTAGTCAGTAAATGTCATCTAGAATTATTGGCTATGTTTGGTGCAAATGTCATCTATGATAGCTTAATCTTCCAGTTGGTTTTCTCTATGAAATTCTCTTTCTTGATGAGCATATAAGGTATAAAAGATGGCCTTTTTTTTTGTGAACCGGCTTCTCACTACACACGACGATGAGAAAGCCTAAAATAATTACAAGACTAGACATGATCTAATGCCTGCGGCACATGATCGGAAGGACCCCAAAATACAAATTTGGAATGGTTGGCTGCATAGAAGGCAACCCAGTCTGCAACACTATTCGCCTCCTGAAACACATGCGAGACCCGAAGTAAATCAACTCCTCCCCCATGCTCCAGATGTCCTGGAGTAGTGGGTGCAAGTCCGACTTAGCTTGTCGGCAACGGATCCAGCCAACCACTGTGGTCGAGTCGCCATCTAGGAATATCCATCAAGCACCCAGGTATACTCTAGCATATACAAGACCCTCCCATGCCGTGTGCAACTCCGCCACATGAATGGATCCATCAAATATATGCCGGCCTCCGGTCATAATTAGTCTAGAGTCGTGGTCTCTGTTCACAAAGTCCACTCCACATCTGCTACCGCCCTCCAATACGCTGCCATCGAAATTTACCTTGAGAGAACTAGGGGTGGGGGCTCCTAAGATACCATTGGTATAAAAAAAAAGGTGGTTTTGGTGGACAAGATTTGGAATTATTTACTTGTGCCCACATTTTATCATACATATATATATATATATATATTTGGGTTACCACTGTTTAAAACACTCAAGTGATGCCATCTTAACATCTTCCTACTAATTGATTTTTTTCTCCAGATCTTGAGCTACTTGTTAGGGTAGCAAGGGAGACCTTTCTTGATCACATTTGTAGTTTGCTTCACGTACCAAGTGTTAGATATATGCCCTAGAAGTCAATATGGCTGACATATTATTAATTCTGGAACATAATTTTATACTTGACTTTATTATTATTGAATAATAAAAGGCATCTTTTTCATTCATATTGTTTATGTGTCTATGAATCGTCCAA
>JAOXJJ010000648.1:75285-99980 GCA_025769935.1 Phoenix roebelenii | reverse complement strand
CAAGGAATTAATAAGATGATGATGCATACTCTTAAGAGTTAAGAATTTGAGCCATGTATCATTGGTGATTAATTTCTGAATGCTCCTGATCGATTAATCATCACGAGGATGGTGATCGATCCGATGAGATCAGTGCACACATCGCTTTCCTTATGGATGGACGAGACTTGAGTCCACAGTGTAGGGACACTGAAATGATAGTCCAGGTGCTTGTTAGAGAACAAGGGTACTGAGCGTGACCAAGATAAGAAGTCACTTGGATGTCTATCTACTCGTCTGTGACTTGCTTGATGTTGCAGTGGTGTGATTGGTCCTTTGACCTGCGGTGCTTCGGCTACTCACAGTGAGGTTATTGTAGTTGGACTGCACGCATACATGGTCTCTAGCCATATGGGTCCATGCAGTGTAAATTAGATGTAGTAGGTTCACTGTAGGAGTAGGGTATGCATCTATATGGAATCTATCGACCTTGATAGATGAGGAGAGATTCTATATGATTTATAAGACTAAGTTCATAAGACCTCAGCCGGGGCAATACGTACAGTGAAGAAAGAGTTTTCCACTCTCGAACTTAAGTCGAATAAATCTTGACATATGACAGACGATGGGGTTTAACGAGTTGTCCATGACCTCCATCCTGTAGGGATCCACGATAGAAGGACTGTATCATATGATAACTGCACCTAGAGGTTCATTATTCTATTCTACTGGGTTGCCACTACATATTGCTAGGTTAGGTGTCACTTGCGGATGTTGGGACTCACGGAAATTTACCAGATGATCAGTAAACCCTAACGAGTAGAACTGAAAATGTTTCAGTCCACTGAAAGGTGTTTCAGTGATATTGAGATAGAGATCTCAATATGTCTCATTACCAGTTAGATTAGAACCTACAAGGTCACACACATTAGAGGTTCTGATTATTAGGATTGTCGAATTATGATTTGGAATCACAATGTCAATGAGATTGATGTTTGAAATAACCCACTAAGAGTTAGTGAGTTAAATGGAAGAATTAAATAATTATAATTAGATTATAATTAAATATTTTATTGTTGTTTAATTAAGTCAAATTATGTTGGGTATGACCCAAATAAATTTGACTCAAATCCTAATCAAGAGTTGGCTAGATCGAATCCCTGAAAATCCTGCCTAATTCAGCCTTTTTCCCTGTATGGAGCCTCCCTCTTGATGCCTTATTTTGAGGAGTCAAAATAAGCAAGAGGGGGCAGCCAAGAGGGCAAGGAGGGGCGTGGCTCCCTCTCCTTCTTTGCTGGGAGCCGGCGCCCCTTGATTTTGTCCAAGAATCAAGGGGCCAGCCAATTAAAAAAAAAGGAGGCAACAAGGAATCCTAGTGGGACTAGGACCCTTGGCGCCTAGGGTTTTGAACCCTATAAAAAGGGAGCCCCATGCCCCAAGTTTTTCAAGACTTCTTCTCCCAGGCGTGGAGCAGCAAGGAGGATTTTTTTGGGATATTTAAATCAGCAAGGAAAAAGGAGAGAAGAGAATCAAAACAAAAAGAGTTTCTTCTTCATTTGAAGGCTGTACAAGATGGGATCTTTATGATTTCTTCTTCCTTCTTCTTCGACATCCAAGAGAAACTTTTGCAAGAAGCTAGCACCCCGGTGAAGCCCCATCTCTGATCTTCAACAACCTCGTGTGGATACTTGTAGAGGCCGGACGTTTGTGCGGCTATAAGGAACCAAACCATGATCATCGGTTGCGGTGTTCTTCTACCCGCACAAAGGTGAAGATAAGATCTTTATTTGAATTTTTAGATTTCTGATTTGCTGGTAGTTTAACAATTCATAATTAATTATTAGATCTTAGTTTAGTCCCCATCTGAATTCAAAAAGGTTCTAAATCGTTCTGATTCAGAAAATTTTTGAATTCCACCCGATCATGTTCCGGCGTATGCGATGCACCGGGCCCGGCATGCGGATTCCGCCGCGATCGTCGCGCCGCTATGGGGCTGATTAACAGTACCAAGTCCAGACTGAACTACACCCGCCTCTTATCCTCTTGTTGAGACCATTGTGCTTTCTGAACCCTTTGCTAGTCAATGAGAGCCTATTTTTGTCTTGTTGACCTACGAAAATGGGTCTGTCCTACTTTTACCGTCGATGGGGTTACCACTACTTCTGGTCCAAAGCGGGGATTTTTTTATGGTTGGTTCATTAGTGTTTTTTTAGGTGTATGTATACACGGTTAATTGATCCTGATGAGGAGGAATGACCTCATGATAGGAAGTGCCGTATGACACTTAACAGCAGCTGTTTCACCCTATATCGATCTCTTCCATCTGCTGTTCTCAGACCCCTCATCTCAAATAAAAACAAACTTTGAGCTTGTTCTTAAAGGGTAGCTGAAGCAGAACTCCCACAGCCCTATGGCCCACAGACCACAAACCAATTGATTTTGAATTTTGATTTACTCAAGCTAGAGTGAGTCTAGCTGATCTAAGCATTATTTTTTCAAAAAGGAAAATCTAAACATTGTAGGTTTGTCTTGCATTTTGAACCAACTTTTTTTTTGGTCCAATTAATTTTGATTTAGTCAAGCTAGAGACACTACAATATCACTTTCCTTAATTTAGGACCAATAGCTGATCCTTAGGCCTCTCTTCGCTTTAGATGGATTATTTTTAAATAATTTTTTAAAATATTTTGCAGTTATTAAAATATTATTATTATTACTATTATTATTATTATAAAGGTCTTTCTTAGTGAGTTCGCACTAGGCCTCCAAATGCATTGGACCGCCGCTGAGTAGGGGAATGCCCCTACTCGGCCCGACCCACTTCCATCCCTAGCTAGGTGGCTTGTAAGTGATGAGTATTCAGTATGATGGTGCACCCGCGTGTCAATATGAAGTCTCACCTTGATGAATGAGAAATTCTATGAAACACTTTGTACACCTAGATAAATCCCTTAGAGTGCTTGTGGAATCATTTCAGGCTCTATGAACAATATGTGGCAAAAATCCTAATTATATATGAACATAGGAAAGGAAACATCCATGCTTTAATCTAAAATTGTTTATAGTTGCGTGCAAATGGCTTATAGGGCGTACGCCACACTAACATTATTTACAACCATGACAGTAAATACACTCTGCACATAGATACCATTGACTCTAACATATCCACCCTGATGTGACCAGCTACCAGCAGTCTAAGCTACAGCTGCTCTTGTTAGAAGATCACCCTAACACGGGAAATCAAGGATCAACATTAGCACATAGACTCAGGAGAAGTGGTCCAAACTTATGATGTGAATGGCAAAAACTTTCCAACTTTCCTTAGGCTATGGTAACTAGATCATGACGACAGTTCAACTTCTTATGGCCAGACTTGCCACAATGGAATTATGGAAGCAACCTTTGATCTTTTTCTTGCCCTTCTCAACATTCTTCTTGTTGCTGGAAACTGGATCTAGGGATGACCGCGGACCAAGGAGGAGGAGCTCCGGCAGGGGATGCGGCGGGCTGCATCCTCCGGGAGATCTACAAGAAGCTGATGGCCGGAGGTTCCGACACCGGCCCTCCGATGCTTAAGTCAGAGGGGGGTTTTTTGATAGAGCCAGCAGAGAGGGTAAAAGGAAAAAAGATCTCCCCCTAGCAGGAAGAAGTCCCCCCTTTTTATAAGAGGGGTGTATAGGTTACTTGTGACGTGTCTGTGTGAATTAATGAGTTACCGTCATGATTGGACGTGATCGTGTGAATTAATGAGTCGCCGTGGATGGCCCAAGATTTTGGGCTGGCCGGAGGTCCGTTGAGATCGTGCACATTTAATTATTGACAGTCGCTAGGGCGGAGATCGCAAGATTGGACCCTGGATGAGGAGGAGAGGGGCTTGATTTCCGGTGGAGTGGAGGGGTCTGCTTTGTCCTTTGACTATATCTCCTTTGGGCTTGAGGTCGATCGGGATCAGCTTAGCCGAGATTAAGGCTGCGAGCTCTGAGGCTGAGCACGCTGAGGTCGGGCGCCTTGAGGTCGGGCGCCTTGAGATCGAGCACCTTGAGGTCGAGCACCGTTGAGGTCAGGCATCTCGAGGTCGGGCGCCATGAGCTCGAGCGTCTTGAGGTCGAGCGTCTTGAGGTCGGGCATCGTTGCGCTCGTCATCACGTGCCGACGATATGCTCACGTGTTTTGGGCAATCCATTTTTCTCCCAACACAACGCTTCGACTTCGGAGTTCGAGCCATTTGCGAGCTCGGGCAAAGGAAGTAATTATCTTTATCATGCCAATTGAATCCAACGGCTTTGAGTCGCTCCGCCGTTTCGTTCGCTTCGAGGGCGTCATTAACGAGAGCACGAGGCAGCGGCCTTTCGCTTTTCGAGGTAGTTTCGGGCCATGGGTTCATGATGAGGCTCCAATATCCAACGAGACGCCGCTTTGATTCTACTTTTAAAGCGTCGATCCAAGCTGATATGCTGCATCGATTTTCGAGGCCGACACGTGGCGCGATCTAGATGAAAGGTGCGAATTGGCTCTGTCGATCTGAGCCGTCGGGAGGGTCTATATAAACCCTGGCCTGGCCCTAAAAGCTCTCATTTGGCTGCCGCAGTTATTGTCTTCTTCTTTTTCTACCTTCTTCTCTCCTTTTTCTTCAATCGTTTCTTAGTTTTCCCCGGTGGCATTCCGAGGCATTTTCTGATGATCTCCTTGATCCCTCGCTTTTGGTCAGCAGCATTTTCGGTGAAACCCACAGTAGGTCTCCTACCCACATTTGCTTGGAGGACTATTGTTTTTCTTTTCCTTCTTCCTCTTCCTCTTTCTTCGTTTTCTTCTATTTGGTGAGGACGACAAGGTCAGATGGTGCTTTATCTTCCAGTAGGGACCTTCCTCGCAGGAGGGAGGTCGCATCAAAGATGGGCCATGACCTAGACGGAGTCGGATCGAACTTGGCCGAGGAGGAGTTGGATTTGATCCACGCCCAATTTTTTCCCCAGCGCAAGTTTTGCCTTGAGCCCGTGAGGCCGGAAGATTGGGTGACGAGACCCCCTCCAGGTCGGATTGGGGTGTACGTGGAGACACTCTGGGCTGGCTTGCGATCCTCCTACACAAGTTCGTGAATGAGCTCCTGGCAGCGTACCAGCTTCTTCCAGCACAGCTCGCTCCAAACTCGTGAAGGACCATCATCGGCTTTTTATCTCTTTGCCTCGCATATGGGATACCGGCCTCGATGAACGTCTTCCGTTGGTGTTTCATGTTGAAATCCAACCCTGCGGATAAAGAATGACTTTACCTTGCCCTTCAAGGTGGTAGGCAGTTCTCCCAAGGTGCTTCTTCCTCCATTCGAGGGTGGAAGGAGAAACTTTTCTTCCTCTCCTTCGAGCGCACGTGAAAATTTGACCTGTCGTGGGGGAAACCCCGGCTCAAGGCCATCAACACGCCCCCCAAGCTTTTGGTGAGCGAGTAGAAGATTCTCGATGCTCTTCGCGGCCATGAGGGAGACATTCTTCTGAACAACCTCCTGAGTGAGGAGGCTCTGGGGAACGTTGGCTTGAGCTCGGCGCGCCCCGAGGATAAGGGCGGTTGCACTGCTCCTCCTCTATTTCGTCGTCCTTTGTCTTACTCGTTTTCCTTTCTATCATCATTTTTTGGTGCTGATCTGATACTTGAGCTATTTCTCCTCTTCGAACATTGCATAAATGGTGACCACCAATGCGACCCTCCTCGCCAGGTACAAGAAGAGGGCAGCCGAGGCCGGCGGGGCTCATCCCGTGCCCAGAAAGAAGGCTAGGCCAGCCTCAACTCCTGCTCCCGCCGAGGTGGGGAATCCTGAGGCTGGGACTTCCGAGTTCATTCGGAAGGAAGTTCCCCCCGCTGAGCGCGCGAGCTCCTCCAGGGGTGCGAGGGATCCTGCGGCCCCAGCTTGCCCGACCTCCATTTCTCAGCGACCTCGCCAAGTCGTCCGCTTGCGGCGCGCAGGTCCCAAGCCGGGCAGCGATCTCAAGGTCCCGAGCCGAGCAGTGGTCTCGGGGTCCCGAGCTCTCCTTTGCTGGGCTCGGGAAGGCCCAGCCTCCCGAGTTCTTCAAAGGCTGATGTTCCGAGCTCGTCGAGAGCCGGGGGCTGCTCTGAGAGAAATCCCTTCTGCCCGGAATGGTCGATCTGTGAGGGCGATTCGGCCCTCCATGATTGCAACGTCGCTCGCGAAGTAGTCCGTTGTATGCTGCTCCCTATTGACCGAGCCGAGTTTGAGGCTATCGATATCGGCAGCTTTGTCGATCAAACCTACTACTTCGCCATCCGAGTAAGTCATCTTCTTGCTTTAATTTTCATATCCTTTTGAATTCTTGACTTCTGCTCACCTCCACTTTTTTTCTCTACAGCACTTTCATGAAATCAACATGCTGGTCGCCGTGGCATCTGAGTGTCAAAACAAGGCTCAGAGGAGCCAAAGGGGGCAGGAGGATGCCGAGAGGAAACTCAGCGAAGCTGAGGCTGCGTGGAGGGAGGCCACCGCAAGGATGAAAGTTGCCGAGGCCGAGCTACGATCCACGGTTGAGCGCCTCGATGAAGAGAAGGCCTCGTATGCTCTATCCAGGTCAGAGCTCCGCGCCTCTAAGGCGCGTCTGGTCGATGCCTGCTCCGAGATCGCCGGCCACAAGTATGAGGTGGGTGTCCTTCGGCTGAAGATCGAGCAACTCGAAGCTCAAGAGAGAAGGGCGCTGGAGCAAGCCCAAAACATGGTGCAGATCTTCCTCGAGTTAATGAAGGAAGAGGCGGTTGACAAGCTTATCTGCGACTTCGAGGATTTTCGGAGGCGGATGCTGAGGATTTGCCCTAAGCTTGACCTCCACGAACTTCAGCCTCATTTGGGGGTCATTGAAGACGATGATGAGCCCGAAAGTTCTGAAGACCGAGGTCGAGATCGAGACGGTTGAGCAGATCGAGAAGGCGGCTGAAGCTGCCGCCGAGATCGCTCCCGAGATGGAGGATCCCGAGGCTACCCGTGCAGAGGCTCCCAAAGTGGTTCTCATGAATGATTCTGGGGTCGATGCCGAGCCTACCGCTGCTCTAGAAATGCTTTAGGACTTGCTTTTTTCTGCTTTCTTTTTTGTAAATGAGGTCGGCTATTGCAGCTATTGTACGGCCAGATGGGTCGGCCTCAAGATTGAGTTTTGTACTTAGCCTTGGGGCTTCTTATCCATGAAATACATACTTTCTTACATTTCTTTGTGTCTTCAAATTCGCTTTCACTCATGCATGCAATGAACCCTTGTCTTTGGCCGCCTGAGTTAAACTTTACGTGTCATTCATTTTCACAGGCAATTTAGATATTTCTTAGCGAATTCCACTAAGTCCCTGGGCTCAGCTTTTGGGAAGAATTATGCTAAGTCTTCGTGCTCGGCTTTTGGAGAAAATCTTGCTAAGTCTTTGGGCTTAGCTTTCAAGAAAAGATCCTGCTAAGTCTTTGGGCTTAGCTTTTGGCAAAAATCCTGCTAAGTCCTTGAGCTCAGACTTAATGGCGGTGTAGACCGAGGCCGAGCTGCCGTTCGACTGTGAGAACTTATGTTTCTCTTGATCTCGAACTCGGTCGAGGCGTTGTTAGGTGGGACCAGAGGTTAAGGGAGACCGAACTCGAAGTTGGCGCGGTGGAGCATCCTGAACTTGGTCGGAGCATCCCGAGCTTGGTCAAGGCATTCCGAGCTTGGTCGGGGTATCCAAACTTGGCCAGGCATCTCGAACTTGGCCGAGGCATCCCAACTTGGTCGGGCCTTCATTTGGAGAGATCTGAGGTTGAGGGAGAACGAGCTTAAGGTTGGCGCTGCGGAGCATCCCGAACTTGGTCAGGGCATCCCGAACTTGGTCGGAGCATCCCGAACTTCGTCAAGGCATCCCGAGCTTGGTCGGGGCATCCAAACTTGGTCGGGCATCTCGAACTTGGCCGAGGCATCCCGACTTGGTCGGGCCTTCATTTGGGGAGACTTGAGGTTGAGGGAGAATGAGCTTGAGTTTGGCGCTGCAGAGCATCCCAAGCTTGGTCGGGGCATCCAAACTTGGGCGGGTATCTCGATCTTGGCCGAGGCATCCCGAGCTTGGTTGGGGCATCCGAATTTGGTCGAGGCATCCCGAGCTTGGTCGGGGCATCCCGAGCTTGACCGGGCATCTCGAACTTGGCCGAGGCATCCCGAGCTTGGTCGGGCATCCGAACTTGGTCGGGCATCCCGAATTTGGTTGGGGCATCCGAACTTGGTTGGGGCATCCGAACTTGGTCGGGCCTTCATTTTGAGAGATTTGAGCCATCTTGGGGGCATCCTGGGGTTCGCAAGTAGATTAACATTAAAAGAAGTATTGAATAATTAAGAGAAAATCTTGAGAAATACTTTATTGGTTGTGTTCTCAAATACGGGAGACCCCTGGGGGGCTTTACTGATAATACATTCGAAGGTTCTCGGAGTGCCAGCTTCGAGGAAAGGGGGTCCCTTCAAGAGACTCCAACTTGTACGCTCTAGGCCACTGGACTCGAGCGACTCGATATGGTCCTTTCCAGTTTGGGACGAGCTTCTCTTGCTCAGTAGGTTAAGAAGCTTCAGCTTTCCTTAGGACGAGATCTCCCACCTCGAAAAGCTTGACCTTTACCCCGGAGTTGTAGTACTGCGCCGCTTTCTGTTGATATCTTGCCATGCAGACTCGAGCAGTCTCCCTTATTTCCTCGAGGAGATCCAAGTTACTTCTGAGATGGGATGAGTTGGAGGCTACATCATAGTTCTCCACCCTTAGTGATGGAAGCCCAATTTCCAAGAAGATGACCGCCTCTATTCCGTAAGCCAGATTGAAGAGGGTTTCGCCGGTGGGGATTCGGAATGTTCTATAGGCCTAAAGGACATTGTAAAGATCTTCGACGCATTGCCCTTTAGATCGGTCAAGTTAGGCTTTGAGTCCCTAAAGGATTGTGCGATTTGTCACCTCAGTTTCTTCGTTCATCCGTGGATGAGTGATTGAGGTGAAACGATGGTCGATGCCGAGCTCGAAGCAGAACTCCGTGAAGTGGGTGTTGTCAAACTGGTGGCCGTTGTCAGATATGAGGACACGGGGGAGCCCAAACCTACAGATTATTGATTTCCAGACTTGGCTCAGAGATTTGGGCTACCGGTTCGGCTTCAACCCACTTAGTGAAGTAGTCGATGGAAACAATAAGAAACTTTCTCTGTCCCGTGGCCTAGGAAAATGGACCCAAGATGTCGATCCTCCATTAGGCAAATGGCCAGGGGGTGCTGATCGAGATCAATTGGATAGAGGGTCGGCGCTGAATGTTGACATTTCGCTGACATCGATCGCACTTTTGGACAAAGTCCACAGCATCTTTTTGGAGCATGGGCCAATAATATCCTTGGCGCAAAATCTTGTGGGCTAGGGCCCGGTGATAGTCAACTTTAAAGACCACGCAATAGAACGTATCTGGTAGGATAGTGATTACGGATATCGATCCACAGGGATTGGGGTACAGTTATTTTCTTAAAAAAATATTTAAAAAGAAAGTTTGGGAAGACTATTGAACTAAATAATTTAAGAGAAATGCAATTAAAAAAATATCAGTTTGGAAGAACCTAGAGTAAGGAATTCACCACTAACAAAGCAACAAGGATTAATTACATTTTAATTTATTCTTGGATTAACATGCAAATTAGCTACAAGCCTAATAAGCATTCAAATAAAGTTTCACAAAAGTAATTTAGGAACATCCATCTTTAGTTGGCATAAAATGTTTACCCTAAACTAATGTGGCAGGATACTGCATATTCCTTAAGCATTGGTGATCTTTTATTAACTTAGTGATTATGAAGAACAGTTGTATAAACGTCATACTTAAAATCAACGAAATTAAATATGAGATGAAATAAAATATTCATTAAGAACAAAATAAAGTTTATACAACTCCAAGAATAGAAATTAAAAATATAAAATTCTTGATCCTTTGTTAGAGCTGCATTCAGCCCTAGTGAAGAGCTCAGCCTTTCATGAAGTCATGGGCGACAGCAGCAGCAGTGCCAAGAGCTTCCATCTCTTCGTTCATTCTCCCAGACTTCCCTGAGAACCTTTCTCTTAGCACATCATCATCTCTTTCTATGGGAAGTCATTCCCAAAGTACCCAAAATGTTTCTCCCTCCTAAACACTGTGGGATTTGGCCTATCTGAGAAAGAGCTTGTTGGGATCAACCGGCTCCCTCCGGTGGGGAAGAAGGAATGCTCCCTCTCATCAGAAGTCTTCCCTTTATATAGGCGGCCCATCTCCCTTTCTCTCTTCCTTGTGGCTGGGAGGATAAGGCTGTGGAGGCGTTATCTCTTCCGTGGATGGTGGATGGATGCTGCTCCTTGGAGGAAATCTGGGAAGGATAGGAACAGGGGATGATGTGGATGACGTGGGAATGGCTGGGAGATGAAGCTCGATCGCAAATGATTCTGGAGGATGAGGAGAACAGGATGAAGTTCGAAGCTATTAATCCATGGAATTCGGGATGAAACTGTTCGGGATACAATCAGCTTGGGAGGTAGATTTGAAATGATCCAGTTAGATGAAGGATTGATCGGTTTGGGATGCAGGAGCTTCGGAAGACATGGGAAGCTGATTTACTTGGGATTCCTTTTGACGTGGATGAAGGAGAGGAGGGCATGCGGTTGGGATGATAAGTTGGGAGGAATCACGGAAGCAGGGGATCACGGAGAAGATGGGATCCGAAGTAGGGGATAAGCTTGGATTTGCTGGGATTGGAGTGGCTAATTGCAAACGGGATAAGGATGCAAGCTGGGGTGTTGGGATCTCGGCTGATAACAGGGAATGGATGCCTGGGCTTTTGTTGATGGATGCTGAACGGTAATGGAGGGAATATGAGCTGGGAGTTTGGATGAAGAAGGGGAGCTAGGATGAACTCACGGAAAATGAAATCCGTGAGCTGCTCTGTTCTTTTTTCGTGAAGGCTGGGACTTGGAATCGGAAGAGATGAAGGTTAGATTTGCTGGGAGTTGATCTTGCGAACAGAGAGAGGTTTGGGGTTATGTTTGGATGCCGTGAAACTCGGGAAGATGAAGCCAAATCGCGGAGAAGAGGTGCGAAGTATTCCGGAAGAATGGGCTGATGTTGCTTCAACGCGGTGGAGATGAAGATGTTGAGGAGATCTCGGCTGGGCGTGGGAGAATCAACGTGGAGGAGATGAGCTAGACTCTGCTCTATTCCTTGGGTCTGAATGGTATGCATATGAGATGTTGGGAATTCAGATAAGAAAGAGATGTTCACCGGTTGGGAAGAGAGCATACGGTTGAAATTCTTTGGGATCCGTGCGGCTATAGATGGTATGCTTTGAGATTTGAGAGACAAATAATTGAAGGGATTTGATTGTTTTTGAGATTAAAATAGGAGAATTAGATCATGTGGAAAAAGAGTTGGAATGAGTGGGAAGAAATTTAGGTGAACTTGTGAAAAGTCAGAAATTAATGGGAAGCACTGGGTTTTGGAGAAGAGTTCTTGGAGTCGACTTCGGAAGATATGAAATTATGAAATGATGCAGTGTTGGTTTAGGCTTTATCTTGTTGAGCTTGATTCGACCTGCATACATTAGACTCGACCAAAATAATTAATAATAATAAAAAGAATCAAACTTGAATTATTTATAACACTTTATTAAAATGCACTAATGAAAGGGAACATATTTTCTTATGTTTAAATTTAAAATATATGCATTAAAATGATGATAAGTGCTATGAGAAAGGGGTTAATTTATGCATTAATTAGCACTTATCACCAGGCCCCCTAGGTGGTTCCCGCAGATCCCTTTATGAACCTCTCACATGGCATAATCTGCCTACGAAGGGCGGAGGCATCTAAGAAGGGGAGAGGTGAATGACCTGCGGTAGAGCTTGCCTTCGTACAAGTGGTATCGGAAAGCCTGACGCTTGATCCGGTGGGCTTCGAGCTCCTCATCGGAGAGAACTTCGCTTTGCAGGTAGTTGACAAATGCGTCCATCTAGCTTGGTTCAATTTCGACGCAGAGAACTGGTTCAGGCTCCTCGGTGCTAGGTGTTTGGAGATACTCGAGCGTTGTGGTCTTCGGGAGCTCGCTCATGCGGAAAGTTACCAGTTTTGATAGCTGGTCCGCCCTCATGTTCTTCGCTCTAAGAATGTGCTGGATGTTGAAGGAGCTCAGTGTGGAAGTAATATCTCGCACCTTTTGGAGGTACTTTTGCATCGACGGTTTCCTCGCTTCGAAGTCTCCCAAGATCTGGCTCACGACTAGTTGGAAGTCACTGAAGACCTTCAGGCTTCCAATTTTGAGCTCCTTTGCCAACCTCAGCCCGGCAATAAGCGCCTTGTACTCCGCTTCATTGTTCGAGGCGGAAAACTCGAAACGTAGGGCCTGCTCTGCGACCACCCCATCTGGGCTAGTGAGGATGAGGCCTGCACCGCTACCTCCCGAGGTTGAGGAGCCGTCCACATGTAGAACCCATGGTTCCCTTGGGGTCTCCTCTCTTGGCGTGAGCTCGGGCTCGGGATAGTCCGGTAAGGTGCACTCCACTACAAAGTCAGCGAGCACTTGGGCCTTGACTGCCGGCCTTGGGTGGTACTCGAGATCGAATTTTCCGAGCATGACCGCCCACTTTGCAATTCTTCTCGCATGATCCGACCATTGGAGGATTTGCTTTATAGGCTGGTCGGTCAGTATGGCTACAATATAGGCTTTTAAGTAAGGTCGGAGCCTTTGGGCTGAGGTGAGCAGTGCATAAATTGTCTTCTCCAGTTTGGAGTATCGGGTCTCGGCGTCCCTCAAGACTCGACTGGTGTAGTATACCGGTCTTTGAGACCTACCTTCTTCTCGGACCAGGACCGAGCTTACCGCTACCGGGAAGACGGCCAGGTATAGATAAAGGAGCTCGTCTTGCTGAGGCATTCTGAGCAGTGGAGGGGAGGCAAGGTAGCTTTTTAGCTCTTCAAAGGCTTGCCAACACTCTTTAGTCCATAGGAAGTCCTTCGGCCTCTTGAAGATCTTGAAGAACGGAATATACCGTTCGGCCAACTTGGAAACGAACCTTTCCAAGGTCGCAACTCGTCCGATGAGCCGTTGCACCTCCTTAACCATTTTTTATGGCACCATTTCTTGCAGTGCTCGGATTTTCTCAAGGTTTGCTTCGATCCCATGCTAGGTTACCACGAAACCAAGGAACTTGCCCGAGGTAACCCCAAAGGCGCATTTGGTGGGGTTAAGCTTCATCTGGTACTTTTTGAGGGTGAAAAATGCTTCATTGAGATCGATGATGTGATGCTCTACCATTTGGCTCTTCACTAATATGTCGTCTACATAGACCTCCATATTCCGGCCTATCTGATCTTTAAAGATCTGGCTGACCAGCCTTTGATATGTCGCTCCAGCATTTTCAGTCTGAATGGCATTACTTTGTAGTAGTAGAGGCCCTTGTCCGTGATGAAGGCTGTCTTTTTCTCATCCTCGGGTGCCATCCGGATCTGATTGTACCCCGAGAAGATGTCCATAAAGGTCAGCAGCTGGTGTCTCGAGGTGTAGTCGACAAGCTAGTAGATCCTAGGAAGAAAAAAACTGTCCTTTAGACAAGCCTTGTTAAGGTCGGTGTAGTCCACGCACATGCACCATTTTTCATTAACTTTCTTCACGAGGACTACGTTGGCGAGCCAATCTGGGTAGGAGACTTCTTGGATGAAGCCGGCCTCGAGGAGCTTGTAGACCTCCTAGGCTACTGCTCACTGTCGTTCTGGTGCGGAACTCCGTTTCTTCTGCCTTACGGGCTTGTAGGTTGGTCTCACCTGGAGTCGGTGGACCATGACCTCGGGATCTATTCCCGGCATATCCGTGGGTGACCAGGTGAAGACAAATGGTTGGACTGGAGGAACTCAATCAGACAATCTCGCTCGCGAGGGCTCAGGCCGGAGCCAATCTGCACGGTTAGCTCCAGACAGTCTCTTCTCAAGGGGATTTGGATGAGGTGCTCACTAGGTTCTGCCTGTTCCCCCCTAGGCTCATCTCGTACCTCCAAGATTTCAATGGGCAGCGCCTGGTCCGAAGCTTGGGCTGACACATCAATTAATTGTTCTGCTCGGCTCGATATTTTAGCCGGTTGCTTTGCTTTGAGGGTTGCTATGTAGCATTGTTTGGCTGACGCCTAGTCCCTACGAACTTCGCCTACTCCTCATTCGGTAGGGAACCGCACGAGCAAATGGCATGTCGAGACTATGGCACGAAGGGCATTGAGTCCTGGTCGCCCAAGAATGGCATTGTAGAACCAAGGTAGGCGGACCACGAGGAAATCCGTCCTCACGGTGCTCTCTCAAGGGGGGAGCCCGACCGTGACTAGTAGGCTGATTACACCTTCAACCGGGACTGAGTCTCTGGTGACCCGACCAATGGAGCATTCATTCTCCGGAGCTGGCCCTCTATCATTCCCATTCTTTGGAAAGCATTGTAATATAAAATGTTTGCCGAGCTTCCATTATCAACCAAAATACGCTTTACATCAAATGTATTCATGACCATGGAGATGACCACAGTGTCGTCATGAGGAGTTTCAACTCCTTTTAGGTTCTCGTCCGAAAACGAGATAGCTTCAAAGGTGCATTGCGCTTTGGAGGGACTCTCCTTCCAATCAGTTCTTCAGCTGAGCTCCCTTCAGTCGGGCCTCTTCCTATGGTGTTGATGGTACCAGCAATGGGCCTGCTGTCGTTTTAATCTTCAAGCGGTGCAACATCCTCTATCAGCCTCCTTTCATCACGCCGGTTCTGCACGAACCGGTTGAGCACCCCACGGCGAATGAGTGCCTCGATCTCGTCTCGGAGTTGGAAGCACTCCTCTATGTCGTGGCTGTGGTCTTGGTGGAAGCGGCAATACTTCCTGGAGTACCGTCGGGTTTCTGACTCCCACATCGAGGGTGGAGGTCGGAAATAGTCTCGACCTTCGATCTCCATGAGGATCTCCGCCCGGGGTGCATTGAGAGAGGAGTGTAGTTTTCGTACCTTTCCAGGGGCATTCGTGGCCGAGGCAAGGATCTTGGTCGAGGTTGTGCCCACTATCGAGGTGGACTCCTCAAACGAGGTAGATTCTTCTCTCGACGGGGAGACCGACTTCTCGGGCGGCTGCGCTCCTCGCGGAGCCTTTTCTGCCCTTTTAAGGCCTACTCGGCCGCGCCCCACCTAAAGGTGATGGCCTCCTCAGCCTTTGCATATTTTCGAGTTCGGGCAGCATCTTGGTGAATTCGGCAGAAAAATTCTTCTCGATGGAGAAGAGGAACCTGTAGGACCGAGCTTCTGTCTTCAACACGGACATGGCGATCGACTGATCGAGCTCGCGGACCTCCAGGTTGCAGCGGTGAAACGGTCGATGTAATCTTTAAATGACTCTCCTTCATTTTGCTTGATATTGAGGAAAGAATCTGACGTTCACCACTAGCGTCGGCTGGCAGCGAAGTTGGCAGCGAACTGCCTGTCGAGCTGCTCGAAGGAGGATACAGTGCTTGGCTTCAGACCGAAGAACCAAAGTCGAGCCGTCCCTCAGAGAGTTGCAGGGAAAGCCTTGTAAAGCATGGCCTCCGAGGACCTTTTCAGTGCTATAAGGGCTTGATAGCTCTCCAAGTGGTCAAGGGGGTCGGTAATCCCGTTGTAGGGCTCTACTTGGGGCATTTTGAACCTCGGTAGGACCGGTTCATCCACGATCTGGCGGAAGAAAGGTGACTTGGTGGTAAACTCAAAGTCACCCTCACGCCTTGCTTTCTGGTTATGGAGCGCATCGATCTGCCGTTCGAGTTTCTCGACCTTCTTGGAGGATTGCAATGGTGGTTTGTTCCGGTATTGATTGACCCGAGGCCGACTCGGACTCCGAAAACTGTGGCCTTTTGTCCTGGTTCTTCCCTAACGGCTCTCTCCGGGGAGATGCTCGGGTTGAACCCTAGTAACAGCGCTGCTCTCCATTGTTGACCCTCGAGGAATCATGGGGATCTCGGCCTTGGGGAACCGATCCATTTGGAGGGAGCACCGATTGGATCTAAGCCTGTGAAGGCGGCATAGGAGGGGTCTCCACACGTTGCAGGCCTTGGACTGCTGCTACCAGGGCTTGAACTTGCTGCACCAGTGTGTTGAATTGTTCTAGTTGGACCTGGGGAACTTGATTTGCTGGAGGCCTTAGTGGTGGGTTCTGGACTGAGTGTCCAGGACTTAGTGCGCGATGCCGGGAGGCGTTAGAGACTCCTTTACTCTTTAGCCTCATGGTCACGACTCAGGCTCTTTCTCTAGCAGCAACTGTTGCTGGAAACTAGACCCAGGGGTAACCGCGGACCAAGGAGGAAGAGCTCCAGCAGGGGATGCGGCGGCGGGCTGCATCCTCCGGGGGACCTGCAAGAAGCCGGTGGCCGGGGGTTCTGGCACCGGCCTTCCAATGCTTAAGTTAGAGGGTTTTTTTTTAGTGGAGCTAACAAAGAGACTACATAAAAGGAAAAAAGATCTCCCCTTAGAAGGAAGAAGTCCCCCCTTTTTATAAGAGGGGTGTATAGGTTACCTGTAAAGTGACTGTGCGAATTAATGAGTTACCGTCATGATTGGATGTGATCGTGTGAATTAATGAGTTGCCGTTGACGGTCCGAGATTTTGGGCTGGCTGGAGGTCCGTTGAGATCGTGCGCATTTAATTGTTGATAGTCGCTGGGGCTGAGATCGCGGGATTGGACCCCGGATGAGAAGGAGAGGGGCTTGATTTTCGGTGGAGTGGAGGGGTTTGCTTTTTTCTTTGACTGGGTGTCCTTTGGGCTTGAGGTCGATCGGGCTCAGCTTAACCGAGATTAAGGCTTCAAGGCTGCGAGCTCTGAGATCGAGCGCGATGAGGTCGGGCGTCTCGAGATCGGGCGCCTTATGGTTGGGCATCGTTGCGCTCGTCATCACGTGCCGGCTATATATTCATATGTTTTGGGCAATCCATTTTTCTCCCAACACTTCCTAATCTGATCCTGCTTTAGTTCTTGCTGTATTTGCAGCTGCTGCTCGGATCCTTCATTTGCTTGGCTCTTCCTTTGTTCTCATCGCTTGATCTAACTTTTCTATTACGATGCATTGCCTGTGCAAAATGGACTTCTGGTGCTTTCTGGTGCTTTAACTTGTTTAATGAGTTCCTTAGCCACTTGGAGTAGTTAGAGCAGCCTGTGAGGGTCAAGATATTGCCATTCAGTGTGTAGTTCAATACAAAGTTGTGCAAGACTAGAAGCATTTGTATCTAGATGTCCAAATCCACTGATCTAAGAAGCTCCAACTCCTGGATGTAGCTAATTGCCTTGCCCACATGATTAGTGACTGACTTGCCCTCCGGTACCTTGGGGTTTATCAAGATCCTGAGGGTCTTAAGGCGTGCAATTGTTGTCCACCATATATTTCCTGAACATTAAATTTGATATTGGAGGAAATTGTGATCTTCCCATTTTGAGATCTGACGATATTTGATATGCTAGCCAGAATAAAACCCTTACCTTTTTATTGGCTGGTCCCAATTTTCAAGTGCTTCCTTCTACAAATTTATAAGATCCGCACTATTAGAATATGTTAGCCTGTCCTCTATCAACAACTAGTTAAATTATTGTAGCTAAGGCCAAACTCACTTATGCCTCCAAGTGATGTAGTTAGGACCAACCAACATATCTTCTCTCAGAATTTCCATTAGGGGTTAGAACTTCCTGAACTAATGCATATAACATATAAACATGGTTATAGAAAAAGATTTGCATTATCAATGATTTTTTTAAACCATATAGTGCCACTACACTAGAATCTAGTATAATCCCTCAATTTATTGACTCAATGATAAAACTAGTTGAGTTCTCCATCCCATGATATGTCCACTCTCTTGACCCCACTGTAAACAAGGCCAACCAGATGAAATGGATGGCTTATCCTTCAACCGTTATTATGGATAGCATCATCAACATCTACATTCCCTAGGTAGGATACTCAACTTCTTATCTTGGCACCCATGGAATACTTGCTTGATACCTAAGGATCGCCATGGTACCCATTAGTTATAACCTTGACCCATCATCTCTGTGAAGTGAGCTCTGGTGGAACATGTACCCCATTTGATATGCTCCTTTTAGATTCACAGACCAATACAAGCATATTGTAACAAAATTGGTTTTGGCCTTTACTAGGGCATTGCCGTTTTCCACCATACGCTATCACCTCATAAGGCAGATAACGGAGAGCTATGATGGCTGGTAGTGTACCTGCACTTATATATGCTTAATATATAAGATCTCATTGAGGTATTAGTGAGATTCAGTGATGTGATCACCAGGACACCAACATCGAATATGATAATATATATATATACAAATTCATGTGGCACAGAGTATGCATGCACAAATTATATTATATATGCACATATTAGCTATTTCAAATCTGATATGAAATGCATCAAAGCCAGTGCGAAAAATTGTAGGCAATCAAACAAGCCCTGTTAAAATTGTAAATTAAAACCCTATATGGTAATGGCAGTGCTACAGATACAACCACAAAATCATATTCTTGTTGTACTTGATCTATTCCATTATGACACGCTAATGCATCCTAATCAGATACTTGCAGATTTTTGATATAAGAAGTACAGAAAAATCGGTGGCCTATAGATGAAAAAGCAAGTACCTAATCCCTTTACAATAGCCTTCTTGAGCATCCTAACAGTTGATATGTAGGAATTGAAGCCGTCAAATAAAAAAAAAATGGCAGTGGCATCACATCTTCCCTATATTACATGGGTACTTATCAGTACAATTATACTTTGATGTCAAAATTGATATATATGATTTTATCAAAAAAATATTCCAAAGGAGATCAGGACCTCCCATTGAACAGAAAAAATTCTATGTTGTGATCATTCCCGGATTATTTCCACTGATCTAGTAAAACCATTACCACTTAATGTAGACTTGTTACTTAACATCATCTCATGATGCAAGCGAAAAATGTTCAGTTCATCATTTACTTCAGTTGATACTTGATATTAAAATAATTTGTCATCCTTTGTTATGATGCCTATTGTGTTTGTTATCGTTAAGCTACTGGCTCTAATTGTTGCTGCAGCGATTCTAGCATGATGAATTACCAGTGTTGGACTCCTGGTCCCAGTCAATCTGGGTTACTAGTGTTGCATGTTCTAAGACTAGAAGTGCTTGCAATCAAGCCAAAACATCTTGCTGAGGAGCCTGAAACTACCTCATGGTTTTGGTGCTCTTGGCTACCTATGTGTCAAACCATTCAACCCTAGAGTTGGTGCTTTTATTCAGTTCCTATATTGTTTGAGCTCGATGTCGCTATTGGGTAAGGTGCTGCGGTCACCCTTCGGCCGTTCAGCCAGGCAGAGCCTAGCGTAGACACCAAAGGGGGGCCAAACTAGGCGAGAAGGAAATCAGTGGTCCAAAAGTCGTTAGTAGAATGGACTTCCTAGAAAAGCTGCAGATAAAGCAACCAAGTTTGAGCCTAGCTCCTTTAGATCCGACAGTGCACTGCTTGTCATTTGAATTGTCCAAAGAGCCAGGAACCAAGTTTGGGTCAATGACCTAGACTAACGGAATTGATGGTGATTCTGTCACCAATAGATGTGGTATAATGGTAGCACAACTTCTATCCGGAGCATTCTAAATGGTAGCCAGGATGACGTGAGAACACTTCTTTTAGGAATGTCCTTTCAGCAAGAATTGCTTAGTTGTGATTAGAGCTATCACGGGCCTTTTGACTTGTCCAGCCCAGCCCGGAATTTTTCGGGCTTCGGTATTAAAAAAAAGGCCCATGAGTAGGGCCTGAGCAGGAAAAGCGTCCCGATCAAAAAATCGGGCCGGGCCTAGGAGCTTTTAAAAATGGCCCAGCCCGGCTTGTGTTTTATATATAAAACATCATATAAAGGTAGAAAAATACATCCAGTCTTAGAGAGCCCATTAAGCTGTCGGACCATTTTGGCCCATTTTCAGATTTAAAACAAAGAAAAAATCGGGCATGTCGGGTCGGGCCTGGGACCAGATTTATAAAGTCGGGTCGAGCCTGGACAAATATTTAAGCCTGACAGTCGGGCCGGGCCAGACCGGGCCTGGGAATAACTATCGGGCCTGGGAATAACTATCGGGCCTAATTCTGCTGTGGAACCCGACCAGCCCCGAGTTTTGATTAGCTCTAGTTGTGATGTTTAGGACTTTTATTGAGTATTCTTGTAATCTAAGGACAATTGGTGGACCTTATCACTTGTAAAATTGTTGGAATTTTTCCAAGCCCCCCCTTATGGGTTCGCTGCCATGTGTGGCTTATGAGAGCCACATGGTGGCATCGGTGCTTAACAACCCAGCCTGCTAATGCGCTTATAGGGGCGCATTGCGAAACCCCACCTACCCACTTGTCGCTTAGTACGGAGCTCCGCTCTGCTGTTGATAGCCATGGAAAGTGCCCTACGGTGGTCAGCATCGACTTAAAGAAATAAAGTTTCACCTCTACTAACATCAATTGCTTTTAGCATAGTGGTAAACACTTGATGCAACAAGTGATATAGAGCGAGATTGCAGATTCGAACCCCCAGGGTGTCGCTTGGAAGGGCGGATTGTTGAGATTTTTCCAAACCCCCTCTTAGGGATTTGCTGCCACGTGTAGCTTATGAAAGCCATATGATGGCATCGATGCTTGACAGCCCAACATGCCAATGCACTTACGGAAGAGGGAGCGTATTACAAAGCCCCTCCTGCCCATCTGTCGCTTAGTACAAAACTCGGATCTGCCGTTGATAGCCGTAGGGGGTGCCCTGCGGTGGTCAGCCTTAGCTTAAGGAAATAAAATTATACCTCTACTAATAGCAATTGCTTTTGGTATGATGGTAAGCACTTGATCCAACAAAAGTGATCCTAGAGCCTATAAATAAATAACACCTATATAGCTCATATTTTTATCACTGAATGATTTCTTGATTTTTTGATGTGTGGTACTTCTTCTATTTTGTTTGGTGGATTCTGTAGTAGTCTTGGCGGGTTCTAGGGACATTAGTGTGGGGATAGGGTGTTCTTGACATTCCTAGAAGAGTGAAGTATAGATTACCGATACGAATTTGGAAATAGGATTTTACTCTTGATGTTTGGATCAACTCAGAAGGCACCGGAAACTTTGTTCTTGACAGTAAGAAACTCTTCTGAAATCTTGATATAGTAACTCAATCTGGAAGAAGTTACAAAAATCAAGAACTTACAAGTACCAAAAATTATTACATAAAATTGGATGATTTACATAAATTTCCTCACTTGTACCTTGCTCTCAGAGCTTGTTGAAAAAATAATATTTTATGAGGAGGTCATCAGCAAGAAGCTTCTCTGTGATAACTTTTTTTGATAAATGCCAGTGGATACGTCCTATCAAATAGAGGAACGCTTCCATTGGTGGTGCCAGATATCACAAAATGTCGGGCTAGGAACAGATGTTTAGGGCCTTTCAGGAATATCTCCATCTCTAAACTATATGAATAGAGAAGAAATCACTACGTGGTTTTCACCTTCACCAATTCATGCTGATAAAAATCATCGCTGTATAGCATGCCATGAGGAGAAATAAGCCGCTGAAAAGCAAGTGAAAATCGAGCCTGGACATGCAGGTTCAATCAATATCAGATAGAATAACTTATCAGAAATATCATACTATCTTGTCACTTCAGAAATACATTACCCATTGAAACCCTGCTAGGGCCCACCAGCATCCTGGCAAACCAAAACCTCTACTGCAAACAAGCTAATTTGATGGGGGGAAAAAGAAAAGAAGTTAGTGATATATGGAAGTCATTTCATATATACATGCAAAACAAATGAAGAAAATAAAGAGAACTGCAGTGTTGTTGAAAAGAGATACTTCAATTACTCATACTAACAAGTAATATCATAACAAAATACATAAAGAATCAGAGTAGAAACGGCACCAGTAAGTATAAATCTAGATGTACATTAAATTATTGTCAGTAAACTTCTGTGGACTTGTAATAAAACCATGAAGCGACTTTAACGAACCCAATCCTGTAGAATTCCTTGTTACATACTAGAGAGGTGGGACACGAGAGGTTTAGGACTTCTAATGGGAGGGTTCATAACAATTACAGAGCCCCTGGTCCCTCTCCATTCAATGAAAAGAAAAGGAGGCAGATCCTATCAATCTCCTCATGACAGTTGAAAAGTGAGTAAAGAGGAGACCAGATAATCGGTCTTCAGTGTATTGTGCATCTGTTCACTTATAGAGATTAGTAGAATGAGGAGTGTGATAGGAGCTACCTGTTATGGATCAATGATGCAGATGGTGGGTTGTGACTTCGCATGATTTCATGAGCACTGATTATGCACATAAAATGGCTTTAATGGTTGCATTGTTTCAAAATTGGATACGTTTGTTGCATAAATTCACAAATTTTAGTAGAAAATTCCGAGTTCATGATTGTCTCCTCCCTATCACTTATAATTTCCTATTCAGATCTTTCTCATTTGGATAGCAAAATATAGAAAATCTCAACTTTCAAAATATGAAAAATTTCAATCAATAAAAGAAAAAATTATGCTTTTAAATTTTGAAAGCTCCAGAAGCAGCATAAGACATGCATCTAATGGTTGATTATGTGCATCAAGGACATAATGCGGTGATGATAAAAGAGGTATTGACAATAATCATTATTAGATGGCCTTTTTCTTTAGTTGGCAGCATCAATATTCTTTGTAACACTATGCAATATATCTCGCTCATGTAGATAACATCAACTGAAAACAACATTAAATTTTTTACACAAATAAGTTGCTGAGCTTATTTTCTATTCCAATGATTCTTCCGTCCAAGGTGCCAGCATACCAAGCTGGTAGTTCTACCAGACAACTGGTTTAGGTCCTGCCTTCACAGGGTCCGACGATTCATAGGGTTTGAGGAGTTGCGAGTATTTATGGAATGGCCACACCCTATGATGTAGCCCATTGCCTATAAGATCTTTCTGACAATGATGTCGCTATTCACACTTTTTATGATTAAACAAGAACAAAGAACTAAAGAATTGGAACTATAGTTCCATAACTTTGCACTATATAAATTGCTCAACGTTTATGAAAACAATGTCAGTATAAGATAGTTGAAAACAAGTCATAAGGGCAATTGAATATGCAATGTAGTGAGAAATTGACTTGGTTGAACTGGTCAATCTTGCATTAAAGGAATCTTCAGGGAATAGTCTGGGAGTTAATTATAAGTTGATTGAATAAGATGATTCTTTTCATTTTTAGACTTGACCTTTTTTTTTCGTAATTAATCCTTTACAAGTTCTTCCAGTGTTGTATGTTATTGTATCATCAACACTCATATTTGCTTAAAACTTATGACACCTTTATTGAGTAAAATTTATTAAAACTTTTTCATATTTCACCTCCATTATTCCAACTTGGTCTCCAAAATTGTGGAGGTACTTAATTGATGTTTACAGAAAGCCTTCTTCTGAAACTTCTTATGACCTATATAAAAGCACTCCTATCGCTGTCTCATAGCTTATGATGGAAAGTTCTTCCAGAGCACACATCACTGATTATGCTAGATTTAGTTTTTTTTTTATTTCCACCAAGGCCATCTTAGTTTTTACATGTCACATCATATGGGCGCCTTGCTTTTAGTAACGTTTCCTTTCGAAAAATTGTACTTCTGGGCTCGAAGCATGCACTTGGTTGTCCTTGTTTGTAATCTTTCTTAAATAATGCATCTCTATGTGCTTGTTCAAACACTTGGAAGGTTATGCTTTCAGGTATAAGATTAAAAATAGAAAATCATTACATAATTTTAAATAATTCCTATGATTGCCTTAATGAATGCTTCTTTCTTAGTTTATTTACCTCCATCCACTAACTTGCTCCTTTGTTTCTTCTCATCTCATGATAGTCATGTTCCTTAACATCAAGGTTTGAATCCCAATCCCAGGCTTGGAATTGGTCAAGGATCATGTTCGTAAAATACCAGGATGGCACTTACTAACACTTCGGATGACCTAGCATCACAAAAGTTAACTGGGAATGCCAAACTTTTTTATTTTGTATTTGTCTTTTCTTTTGCTTGTTGCTTTTAGAAAGGTGCAATTCATCAAAATTTAGTGGTTATTTAATTCACACTTTTAGCGGTTGTTTAGATACTTTCTAAAATTTGCTTATGTCAAAATTTAGAAAGGTGTTTATTTTTCTATAATCCAAAACTTATTTTTTACATTAATCAATTATTTAATTAAAAACTATGAAATAAAAGGAATTATTCAGATAATCATTGAATACATGCCAATCCCCTCCAAAAGTAGCACTAAGTTATATAAATTGTCTCCAAATTTTATAGCGCTTATTTACTTTCTGTTAATTTTAAAAATTTTATTATAGAAATAGTTTAAATTGATAGAATTTCTGAAAAATTAAAATTAGTTAAGGGCTTCAGTAGACAACCCTAGGTACTGCATACATTTTCCCAAACCAAACAAAGGCATTTCATCAAGCTACTTTACTATGCCAATTTCAGGTGCAATTCGAGCATTTTGAAACGCACCAAAAATTAATGCAATTTTTGCAATAATATGATTGCATGTGCGCAGAGGCGGCCCAATACATTTGAGGGCCTAAGGCGAATCCAAGGAATGAGGCCTCTTTTTTTTAATAATAAAATTTTTTAATAAATATAAAATACTTAAA
>JAOXJJ010000648.1:62920-75185 GCA_025769935.1 Phoenix roebelenii | reverse complement strand
CAACTGTCCGCATGGATCTTAGAGGATGGTGGAAGGAAGATGAGGGGGGAATGAGTGTTTGTATAGCAGCAGCATCTCCCGGTGGGGGCCTTCCTTGGGCCGGGGGCCTTAGGCGACCGCCTCGGTCGCCTAAGGCTCGAGCCGGCACTGCATGTGCGCATCTATACTGTAAATTGCTACCATTTTTTCATAAACATTTTGTGATTTTTAATGTTCACAAATAATATGATTCCACCTAAAGAATAAGGGTTTTCAGCAGATTAGTTGTCTTTTCTATATTCGTATTATAATCACTGATAACTTGTAACTTAACTAGATGACAATAGAACATTCTACTTATATTCTTCTAATGGTGTTAATTTCATAGTTTTTGACATTTCCCCCTATCACTCACACTTAACCAACTTGCTAACTTGCCCCCCTCCACTGTGGGTCCCATAGTGACCAAGTCTTGCGCGACAACAGAGCAAAATAAGTGAGAGAAGGCTAAGTCTCGAGCCTTCTTTTGCAATCATGGTTAATCTTAACCATGCTTTTCAATAAAAACTAATTGAAGGACTAATTTGTACAAATAGAGAACTTTATAAGAATTTCGTATGAATATAACAAAGATAGACTAATATGAAAATACAAAACAATTGCAAAAAATCAAAAAATCATATGATTACATAGAAATAAAATACATCCAATAAATAAAATAAAGAGCATTGCAAGTTGATACTTAACCAACAACATATTAAATATATCAACAAGAAAAATCAAAATCCGCAAAATAAGTACTGAGAACCATACCAGCACATTACTAGTTTGATATGGTATGGTCAATACGGTATGGCATGCACACCATACCGAGACAGGCTTCCACCATTTTTTTTATCACTTCTAGCCATAGTACCGTCCAAAACAAAACGGTACGAGTTTATACCAGGCTGCACCAAGCGATTCCACTTGGTTTGGATCAATACAGATCAAGATATGGCATACCATACTGAACCAGGTGGTACGAAGCATACTGCACCATAGTAGTTCGATATCGGTACATGCTATAGGGGCGTACCAACACTCAGTAAGCCGAACCAGACCCGTACCGGGCATTACCGACACAATGACGGTGGCACCGGTACATGTCCTAGTATCGAGATGACGTACCTTGGTACAGATTAGTTTAAAATACATACTGAACCACACCTTGATACCCAAATGGTACCTTAGCGGTGCAGTATGGTATGGTCAGTATGGAAAACCTTGGGACAAATGGTATTTTTTTCTATGTTTTTTGGGCCAAAAAAACAACAAAAAAAAATAAACATAAGGTGGGAGAGTAGTGCACATGGTAATATTTTCCCTTACGACGAACTACCAAAACAATAGAATAAAAAGATAGAAGGAAGGAGCAACAAGAAAGAACTCTCAGAAAAATAGAGACTAGAACTAGAAATCAATCAATTCAAGATGCTCTTTACAATGGCTAGGCATCCTCATTTATAATTGTAGGACCCCTTGAATTTTCCTAAAAATGTGTCCACATTCATTTCTTGTAAATAAAAAAAAAAATTCTTAATAATATACCTCTAGATAAGATTTGTCACTCTTCTTGACGTCACCTAATTGGATAAGATCTCTCACTCATCTTAATATCACTTGATTGGATAAGATCTCTAGGATTATTTCCTAATTAGTAGCAGCTTTGTAGAACCGACTTAGGCTCGAACACAATGTTAAAGCCATTGTTCCTTTGGTCAGACTTTGACATATATTAGTTCATGTACATGTCAGCCAAGTCCATGACGTGCATCAGAGAGGAGATTACCAAGCTTTATAGTGGATATGGGCATTGAGGAGGCTAAATTTAAGCAGTATTTGCTAGATCTAAGCTCCTAGTCTCCCCTTCCTCTCTCTCCCTTATATCATTCCTCTAGCATGCAAAAAAACAACCAAAAGAAAGCCACTTAGGCCTCTTCTATCTTACTTGTCTAATATTGGTGGATGTCGGCTGACCTCGTCACTAACTTCTTCATATTGGCTGGTATCGACCAAGGCAACTAAAGTTTACATATGGTACAAACCTAGACCTATCCCAGCACTTGCTATCTTACTGGTCTGATCCCAACCAAGGTGGACCAATACCAACCGAAATATTAACCCATGGTTAGCATTGATGCCTTGAATGAATATGAAAATATATTTATGCTTTGTTGGAGATATTAGACATCCTACTTCCTATAGACAATTCAATTTAAAGATATTTTCTTCCTTGAGATGATGGTATTTTGTCTAACAAGGATCTGAATATTGTGTGGGAGTGGCATGCAAGCTTTGCATTGGGCATAATACACCTCTATCTCTACCATGCTATGGTAGTGTTTGATATCCTTGGCATGCATCAATGTTGTGGTAGGACAAGTACTAGCACACAGCAGAAATTGTGATAGTGCCATGTGCCATAAAGCATAGGCACGATACATATCGTGCATTCTCAGTGTTCCAACTAGCATGTAAATCCCAATGTCTATGTCATCCATTCAACTAATAAGCCCATCAGAAAATATCAAAATTGTGACTCTTCCTGATGGCATTATTTAATCACCTACAAGTTGTTAATTGAGGTCAATATTTTCTAGTAGCTTGACAACAAACTTGAGGTTCAAATGACTCGAAAAACTGCTCATGATTACAAGCAACATTAGGGTAATAGGCACTAGAATCTCCCCATTGCATCCCTAACCAGTGTTAATGTACGGTTATTGGAAAAAGGACCAGACAAGGTAACTCCCTTTTTCATTAATTGCAGTTCTCACATTCCATTCAAGTTTGAAGCATGGGCATCCAGCATCCAACATCAGGTTGAATTCATTCGTACTTTCAGAATCGCTCAACGAAATACTAAGAGAGATCCATACATAATGCTAGAAAAAAAAATCAGAATGATCAAGTAATGAAGAAACAACATCAGAAGAAGCTCCGGATGCTCAAGTAATCTTTTAAGTCAAGTTATACATGCGAAGAGCAACCAAAGATGGGCATTTTAGAAAACAATAGTTAAGATTTAAGAAGCTGCCATCTTTGGTGCAATGGTAATTGTCTTATGTAAATATTTATCATCTATAGATGCAAGTAAGCAATCACTGCATTGACAGAAACAACTCTTAAGGAACTGCCTGAATCAAACTCTGGCAAACCTCTGGTTTAGCTATAAACTCGACATATGCACCCTAGATGACAAGTGAAACTTTTAACAAAATAGGAATAATTAAGTGACCAATAAATGGGGGAGTCTAAGTGCAATATACGAGAATCCATGAAAACCTTAAAAACTACAGTAAGTGTAAATTCTTAACAGTAGATGTAGTTTCTGACAGAAACTTACTCAGCATAAGAAGAGTTTATTCTTTGGGATGGCTTCTATGCCCCAGTCACAAGGTAGTTTTTCTCTCTGAGATGTGGACCAGGCCTCTCTGCCTAGGAAGCAAACACATATGATTCCCTACAGCCTAGTTGTTCTCCTCCATCAGAATTTTTTTTTTTTCTGTTACTGCTGAAACCTTCACTCTCAGAGTTCCATTTTGTCCCCAATCTTTCTTAGCAGGATAAATAGCATCAACAAAACCAGTATCCTTTGTCTGCAATGTCTGCAGCTTCCTGATCAGTTATTTCACTATATGCAGTAACTTCCTATTGCCATGGCAGTTTTCAAACCCATCACATTTTCTCAATTTGTTGGGTCACAGAAGCAGCTTTCTTCATCACCATATTTGGCATTTAGTAGTCTTGTCTCACCTCAATAGTGCATGCTTTTAAATTTAGTTATCTTTCTGTCATGCTTTGGTTATTGATATAGTGTTGAGGATGAAACAGAAGAAACTATAGCTAGAAGGATTTTTTAAAAGAAAAGGATTACACAAGAAATACAGTATAGATTGATGAAATTGCAGAAAAATTTAGCTGCTGCCAAACAGATAGAAAAGGTTCAAAATCCTCTAATAATATTCTTCCTTGCTGGTAGAAAAGTAATAAATGTAACTATGAGGCAGGTCCAGCCCTTTTTGTTGCTTTTTTCCTTCCCTAGCTCCCACAAACCAACCCTATTCCCTAAACAAGTTAAAACCTGAAACCAATTATATGAAACACCTGATATCAGTTTTGAAGCTGAGTTAAAGCAAAACTAAGCCTGAGACCATGTTTGCCCCTTTCTCAGCAAGGATTTAAGACCCGGTCTCATCCTGTACCAGATCACATCGGCAGAGAATCAACTCTCCAAGAGTCCCCAATACCCCACGTCCTATGGAACTAGGTGATATGCAGTCTATGCTGCTTGGTACCGACCAGTATCAAGTGACAAAAGCCAAGTTATGCCCAGCCTTGATGGGTGTCAAGACAAAAGAGCAGATTCCTTGCTGTTTTTTCTTTGCCTTGTGGCTGCTGGGTGATTTGAATTGGAGGAGAATTCCTATAACATACTAGAAGCTTTACCTAATACATATTTTTATTTTTATTTAGTTATCTTAACTTTCAGATCAAATAATTATTCAAATAAAATAAAGATAATTAATGGTGGATTTTCTGTGCTATAGACATGCACATGCTATTGCTGGAACTGCATTATTCTTGGGTTCCATAGCAACCCAACCTATGTTTGAAAAAGGTGTACTTTTTGTGGGAGCTATCTATCAAATATGTAGTACCCATGAGAGACATCTATTAAATATGTAGCACCCATGTATGGAATTTTTGTGAAATTTCAATTAATTTTGAATAAAAATCTATAACATAGTGAACAGTTTTATTTAATCAAAGAATTAGGAATAGCTACAGATAATTTATTAGAACTGTTCCTCTCCATTAGTTGGCATGCACTTCATGAAATTATCCAAATTACCCAGCTATTTATATATATATTAAATACAATATTAACCATACAGGAATTCCAGTCGCCTGCCTTATTCATCAACCTTGCTCGCTGGCCTAGTTCTTTGACAGCCTCACATGTGTCACTTGAGCGGGCCATGATCCTTAATTGTTTGACTACCGGTCAAAAGGTCAATGAAAAGGATCATAAGAAATACAGCAGAGATGGGTGGAAACACAACAAAATTCCAATGTTGTCCAGTAGGAATAAAAGGCTGAAAATTTGCTTACAATACCCTTCTTTGCTGGTAGGGAAGTTTGACATGCCATGGTGAGGTGGGATGAGCCCTATATATAGCTTTTCTCCTTTCCTAGCTCCCACATTACAAATAAATATTTAGTTAAGAATTGGAACTTGCCAGACCTATCTAACTATAACTTCTTTTTAATAAATAACAGCCTAGTTAAAAAAAAAAAAAGCAAAATAAGGTTACACTTATTAACTACTAAAATTAATAAAAAGAAACTCCCACTAATAGAAACTTGGTTTGGGACTGAGTTCATTTTGCTGAGCTCCTGTACAACTTGGCAGCTGTTAGTAGCTCATTTCCTATCAGCAGAACCCACATATAAAGGTTTTAATATCATCTTCCTATGTCATTCCATCATCACTCCAAGCTGGTCAACTGTATTGCTATATAAGCTAGCTAACCTGTTCGACAGCTAGTTGACTCAGCAAGCCTCCTAATCCTTTCGCTAGATTTCCTCGCTAGCCTCATTAACTGAGTTTCTAGCCCATGAATGCCATGATTTCAGATGCTCACTCAACCAAGGCTTCTTGTAGCGATGTGACTTCATTTGTGGTAACATTTATCAAGTTTTCTTTACCCCATTTGTCATTTCCAAGTTTACCACTTCCACTTTCCGTCACTTTTTCTTGGTGTCATCTGAGTATATCTATTTACCTCTTCATCAGTTTGGCACCTTCCTCAGAATTCATGTTATTAGGTACTTTAGCTTATCCTTTTGCTCATATCCCCACGTTTTTAGCATCAGTTTATCTTGTAGAATATAGATATTCCACAACCAGTTGCACTTAATACCCATGTAATCTTGCTTGTTAACATATCTGCTACCTGTTATACGCTTTGCTTATCTTTCTCATGGTAAACAGTGCATGCATGATCCACCTTGAGTCTAAGAGCAGGATGGGTGTGTTTTTTATTGCATGGTACTCTGCTAAGGCGCATACACCAAAGCCTGCTTTTACTCTGTTTTCCACTAATATACTTACATGAATTTGAAGAAGATTCCTAGTCCATGCGTGGTCCTTGTCGTGGTATTCTCATTGCATACAATTTTGTTAAATCCAATTGTTGACTTCATACCCTCGAACGAATAGCACTCACTATAACTTTTGCTCCTCACTCAGGTTTCATTTTACTAGAACATTGATATGCAAAGTTGCAAACTATCAAAAAACAAATCCGATGGTTTGTAAGACATTTCCTAATTAACAATATGAGCAAAATGTAGCTTAACAATACAAAATTAATTTAAAAGGCATAAAAAAAAAACTTGCACTTCTCATAACGAATTTTCAGGTTCATTGAACAACGACCAAATTTGACTCATGGTAGTTCAGACTTCAGACCAACTTATTATAAACTTAAACAAAAAAATAAGCATGAAAACATAGTATATACTATATAGGCTTCTAAAGCAAATTGTAAACTTGTCAAATTTACATGCTTCTCAAGGAAAAAGTGTAACTTTATCAAAAGCATACCAATAGTATAAGGCCACCGAAACAAAAGCATCCAGTCATTGACAAACTTAAAAATCTAAGATCCCTACCAGCCTGCATAGAGACAAGTATTAAATGTAAATATAAGCAAACTACTTGGATTAAATGAGGATGAAGAAAGGCCTGATATATAGCAAGCACATCAAATTCATAGAAAACAGATAACTATGAGTTTGTTTATCATGTCATCCATCTGGAAACAAAATGATAGGTTGCCAAAGTAGCTAAACCTCTTTCAACCAAATGAATCTTGCATATTACTAATTAATTTTAAGTTCTGATCCGTAAAAGTAATTAAAACTATTTTAGAAACACTGAAATATTATAAGTACGTGACACCTATCATGGTTGCTATGTAATTGCTATAAAATCCTGAGTCACTAAATGATACAATAAGTCCTCTAATAAGCCATGTGTTCACTATATAATAACTTTTAATCACATAAATACAAATCAGCAAGCACGGAACCAGTTAATCTTAATGGTCCCAATGGGACAAGTATATGGCAACCCAGATGATTAATAAAATGATTTGCTTGACCTGAAATGAAAGAAACTCTCATATTAAGCCAGAAATGTGAGTAATCATATATACAGGCAGCAATATATTTTTATATTCTTGTGAATTGTGATAAATAAGTATAGATCTAAGTTCAAGAAATATGTCACAAAGTGTTAAGGAAAAAATATAAAAAGAAAACCATGTTTTCTTCTCCCCCCACCCATATACATAAAAGTTTCTCGAAGCTGTCATTTCCACAGGATCAGGCAATTCTTGGGGTATTTTTTCAGGGTTATCCGCCATTCAGCTTTGCAGACAATTTTGCCCCTCCACTCCTTAGCAATATTCAGTTGTGTTTCCCACTTCTTGTGCCTCCTCGAAAGAATTGGATGGCGAAGAAGTGACATTAGTCTTCCCGAAGTAATCATAACACTATAGGGCCCCCAAAATTAAAAAGAAAAACTGCATTCCCCAACCCTTCTTGATTCCTAATACCTCGACTTCCACATTTGTTTCTCTCTTGGCCAAGAAGATGCGTACGAGAGACTGCAACCACCCGTACTCCCCGGACCATTGCAACCATGCTCACTCTTGCACCTGCTTCCTTGATGCCCATTACGATCCACAATCTCGATCTCTCTCTCGCTTCATCAACTGCACAATCGCCATCAGGGTCACCACTACCACTTCACCTCGCTCAACATGTATCAAGATCAAAACAGGTATCAGCGATAAGGTGCATGATTTTCTTGAGAAGGACGCCCTTATTGTGGTGAATGAGCCTTCCAATGAGAGGCCAAGGAGAGTGGCAGCCACAGCAAATAGAGCGACCATCACTGCCCCAAGCCACCTTCCACCAACACCATTGATTGTTTTTTGCTCCTCGATCCCCAATTCGAACTAAGATCAGATAATGCCTCAAAAGAAAATGAAGAAATTGGGACCATGGTTCTCCAAATCGAGATTACAAATTAATGGTTAGAAAGAGAGAGAAGAGATTGCAACTGGGACCTAGGGGAAGGACTGATGGAAGCAGCAAGGAAAATGTCTTGGAGAATAGGGCATTGGGTGACAGGGACATGTGATCGGGTGTCAAAGGACGCACTAGACTACATTGGTGAAAATAGCCATGGTCCATGGATTCAATGAAGAAAGAGTTCTATTACTACTATTTGACATACGAAGTGGAAAACATGTACCAAGATCCTCTCGGCGAAGAGTGGAAAAAAGAGGTGGAAAGTGGAGTCATCAAGAATCAGGAAGGGTGGAGAGGTTGGTGCTAAGGTAGCATGCTAATCGAGCGCAACCATGTAGTAAGGTGGTCCATCTTGACTATATTGAATGTAGCCAAAATAATGGATACACGAGAACCAGACAACAGGAGGATGCAAGCCACTCAAAGCACGTGTCAGCCCAATGGAGATGACAACACCTGGCAATGCTTGCTTAGCATGCTGTCTCAAAGTACCAGACATGTAGGGGCGAACAAGGGAGCACAAAGATAGCAAGCATAGTGGTCCACCAGCCCACCTTGTTATCTTAGCCAATGATGTCAGGATTGTCTTCATGAAAGGAGTACGAGATCCAGATAGAGATATGCTGTCAACACAGACAACCCAACAACACTTACGTATCAGACTTTCAATCCTCTTTATGTTAGCTTAATATTTGCAACCTCACACTTTATGTTAGGTGACCAAAGAGACCTACCCTAAACTAGGTGAACAACCGCTGTATTAACTTGATTTTGAAGATAGTAAAGGTACTTTTCTTTATCTCTTTGTTGTTACCTTGGTTATAACTTTATCCCCATCTCGACTGCAAGGCAATTTAAGAAATTCTACAGTTGCCTGCCCTTATCAATTGACCTTGCTCGCTAGCATTAGCCTTTGATTGCATCACATAAGCAAGCCATGATCCTTCGTCAACATTCTCTTGCCCCACAGTAGGCCAAACGGCCAGCATTGTGCACCTTGTTGGAAGCAACAATAGACTTCTAGAAGAATGTCTTCTTGTCACAATATGTCAGAAATTTGATGATATTTTGTCTTCTAGGCCCGTCCAGCCATCACACATAAGTGTTAACCTACATATAGGCCATTTACTCTTTACAGGAAGCTATCTATTTCTGCAGTTCCTCCTTGTTATTATCTAGTAAGTCAGCATATATTTCCCTCGATGCAGGAGGATCGACACCCGAACCAACTTTTTGGATGGAGCTGATCACAATATAGTGGTAGGTGTTGCTAGCGGCATTTGCAACCTTGTAGGATATGTCTGTAACCAAACCACTTTGAAATTGCCCTCAACATGTCCCTCACGCTATACTTGATGGCATGGAATCAATTTTTTTGTTGTTTTGAGTCCCTGCTAGGAGAGGCATGTATATCTAAGTCATGAATGGTGGCTCTTACTAGTATATCTCTGACTTTCTTTTCCTTCTTGCTCGTAAAAATCCCTAGCATGGACACTATCAGACTACCACCTTTGCTCACTGCCTCACAACTTCATCCATCACTGATTATTTAGGCAAGGACCGCAATCTTGGTCTCGAGTACCACCCATCGATGCCAGGTACTACCCTCAGCCATATTCTCCTCCCTACCATAACCACTAGTACGTGCTCCTCTCCACCACCATATGCTAGCCTCTACCTCTGAATGTCAACACATGCTCCTCCGGCATTGCATGATCCTCTCTGCTGCATGTCGTCATGGCATCCTCACCAATGCTTGCCACCACTGCATCCTCACCAATGCTTGCCACCACGGGGCACTCCTCTCTGCCCTTCACCATGCATGACAACCATATCTGCCATGGAAAGAAATGATGGCAATGGCATCTATATGTGATCATGAGAGCAGAACAGAGAGAAATCAATGGGACTGGGATTAGGAGTCAATTATAGCTATGGGTTGAAAGTTAGGTCTGGCCTGCCCAAATTAGGCCTAAAAGCAACATGGGCCTAAAATCTATGACCTAAGCCTATGGCCCACTTTAAATAGCTGATCCAACCCTAAGTTAGCCCAGCCCGGCAGGCTCAAGCCTAGCCCGGGCCCATTTTCAGCCCTACCCCTCTCCTATGGGGAGAGGTTTTGCATTCAATTATGGATAGTGCCATTTTCCATGTATATCTCTAGAAAAAAGAACCAATTTATAGGTTGCATGATCACTTGCAACCCATACAATCCTATGCATCTTTTTTAGCCTAATTGAAAAATTCTACTGCTACGAAAGAAAAAACAATTCAGACCAATCCAAACCAACTAGTGCTAACTAGAATTGATATTATGAATCATAAAATAGGGAATAGTATTGGATCAATCTGATGTTGGTTTGGTCTTGCATTGCATTTGAAAATTTTACAGCTTTCCAAATTCAGATCTAAGTCAGAGTCCGGACGCAACCTCACATAGGGTAGTAATGCATTGATGAATCTGATGTGGAAATAGAATGTTTAATTCCAAGCCTACCTCGAAAAAAATTCTGGTGTACTAGGAGTCCAGTTTCTCCATCAAGTGGTTGTCTAGAGTAATGACTGCCACCTAATGCCCAACATGTCTTATGATGTGAGTAACTTCTGGTGCCACATCTTTCTACCAGAATCAAGTGTATCTTTCATATCAACATTCAAGAAAATAATATTAACCCCAAAATAAATTACAAAGAAGTGAATCCGATATCTCAATTTATAGGGAGAATGAAATGAGTACTTCACTCACCAATGTACAAATAAACTTAATTTCTATATAAAAATCAGTAATATAACATAAGAAGCAGTCTGTTGCACAAAGTAATTACATGTGTGCATGTGTGTGCCCATTGAACCATCCTATTTGATCCAAGATCTGAATATTAACATGATTAATCAATAAAAGCTGTTAGATTCACACTCGAAGTATAATAGTTATCTTAGAATGTATTTTTCATGAATAATATGATATGTAATTTAGTCTACTTATCTTCAGAAATTTTATATAGACATGAAAAAGTAATGCCAAAAATTATTAAATTGCATATGTAATGAGATTTTAGTTAGCATACCAGCAATGTTCCTTCAAGGCTATGTGTCGATGGTGTCACTATCAATGCAATAAAATATGGAAGCAATACTTTGTGCATCTGTTTGCATAAACATTCGTTGAGAGGGGATAATTCCAGTGAACAAAGTTTTGACAAATAAAATTTAAAAATTGAAAAAACTAAATCATGGTGACATAAATCGGAATATAAAACATGAATAAAGAGTACATATATTTGACCACTTCTGACTACATAAATAAATACTCTATGTAATTAAAAAAAAACTAAATGAAACCAAAATTAACAAAGAAACATCAAAGGCAAGAATAACTCGAATATATGCAATGTTCATATGAAAAATTTGCCTCAGCCAGGGACTAAAAATTTCACAAATACGTATGAACCAGTACCTGCAAATGTTTTTTCCAGCTGAAAGTATCAGTTCATTTTGTTTACTAGTAGAGCACTTGTAATATATAAGACTTTGAAATGCTATACATTTTGCAACTTTCAAAACATTAAGAACTATGATGAAAAATGAAAAGACATCTAGTGTCACTCACAAAAGGAAGCAATTTCTCAATTTACATGGGATTTACATCTGTTTACAGGTCTAACAACATGAACTATTATGGCGAATGTTCTGATTGGTAAGGAGAGACAAACTATCAACCATGTATGCTGTACCGGTCGGTACCGGACGTACCATACCAGTATCGGTGGGTACCGGTACTTGATGCAAGGATAAGACTGCTATATCAGCATCAGATGCCAAAATTGTTTGTTTCTTGACAGGTTAATCTGATTTCTCTATTCTCCCATATCTAATGGAAGAGCGATTAGGAATTAGTCAGATTTCACCAATGAAGCTTCCCTTATGAAAACATGTTTCTGATAAATGACTGTAACCAATTCAAGTCAAGCATTTTAGAAAATTGTACACTCATTAAGCTAGTCTATAATTCCACTGTCATAGTTAGAGATTGAGTCAAACTTTCAATCAAGAAATGTCGTACCGGCCGGTACGGGCCGGTATGTACCGGTCCGGTCCTTGACCGGTACCGGAAACAGATGAAAACCGGTTTTTT
>JAOXJJ010000648.1:25956-54148 GCA_025769935.1 Phoenix roebelenii | reverse complement strand
CGGCCAAACCCAAACCTGTTTATGGCGGGTCGAACACGGGTCGGATTGGCGGGTCGGGTCATATTTTGCCACCCCTACCTATAGATTTAATATTAGGTAATCTGGTCTTAGTGACTCCAACTTTGAGCTATTCATAGGAGGTAATCGATCAATTGGCTAGGTAAGCAGGTGGGAGGCTCACCTTACTCAGAAAGTAAGGTCCTAATTAAGTAACCACCTTTAATACTTTCCTAGACATCAATTAGATCAATTAATCAAATATGGCTAGCTGAATATATCGTTCACTCTTGACTGATTCAGGAGGTTTCAGGTCTCGAATATAATTTACATCTTATGTAAATATGAAAATACTTTCATATGTTTATGTGTTTACATCTTATATAAATGTCATATTGTTCAAGTTTACATCCTATGTGAATATGAAACCCTTTGCATATGTGTTTACATCTTATGTAAATGGCATATTAGTTTAGATTTACATCTTATGTAAATGTCCTAAGCTATTTGGGTTTTTATTCACATCTAATGTAAAGATTGCTTAACATATATATATATATCTCATACATATATCAATTTCCTTTTAAGCATTAGCCTAAACAAAATCTTTCTTTAATTATCATGAATCCATAATTTGATCATATCTTATGCATATCATGCATATATCAATTTCCTTTTAAGCATAGGCATAAATAGAAATTTATCTTTTTGATCATGAATCTTTGATTGAATCTTATCACATGCTTCTTATATAATTTCAGATCTGAAAATTTTAATTGAATATGCTATCAACTGAAATTCTGATCATGCAAGATATGATTTTAATTATTGCAATCTGATTGCAATTAAAATTAATCGTGCAAGATCTAGATTTTTAAACAAAAAATCTGCATGCTGAAATCTGAAATTTCAGCACGCAGAAATTTCAGCAAGCATATGAAATTTTCAGATCTTAATTAAATTCTAATCAAGCCAATCAATTTTAATCTAAATCCCATAAACGCGGCTCTGATACCACTGTCGGGTTACCCCCACATGCGTTGCGACGATCGCAGCGGAAAGACGTGCGGGGTTCGTTCATCTCATGAACGTTCTAGGCAACATAGATTTTAAAAATTTTCTAAAGTTCTCTAACTCAGATTTATGAAATCTACAGGAAAGATTAAAATTAAAGACTAGATTAATTTCAGATCTACTACAATTCCTAATCGTATAGAATTTATAAAGATTTAATCTTTACCTTTTAGCGGGTAGAACTTCACCACTATCCGATGATCGTAAGATTTTTGGTTCACTCGAAGCCGCACAAGCATCCGGCCACTACAGGTTTCCACACGAGGTACAGATCACTCCAAGATCTCACCGAGGTGCTAGCTCCCTTGCAGAGATCATCTTTGATGGCTGAATTCCTCTCCCTTTAATTCACTCCTTGATTACTTTAAGAGGAAGAAGATGAAGAAGATGCCTCTTCTTCTTTCTTTGCTCACGCTAGGGACGGAGGAGGGAGGGTGGCCGGCTGCAAGAAGGCTTCAATGCTTCAATGCTTCACGCCAGGGCCCTTTAAATAGGCATATCATGCCCATACAAATAAAGAATAATTTCAAGAATCAATCACTCCTTGATTCATTCCTCGAAAATCAGCTACACCCCTTACTTAATTCTATCACAACGCTTACTTAAAACAATGGCTTGAAACGATTTCAACTCTACTCTTAAGGTTCACTGATCACAAAGTGAATGCCTTCGAGTGTCACAATCAACTAGTGATACCTAACATCATATAGTGACAACCCAGCAGAATAGAATGGATGAACCTCTAAGTGCAGTTAGCGTATGATACAGTACCTCTATCATGGATCCCGACATGACGGAGGTTATGGATAACTCGTCAAACCCCATCGTCTGTCTTATGTCAAATTTATTTGACTCAAGTTCGAGATTGGAAAACTCTTTTTCCCAAACTACCCTGGCCAAGGTCTTTCAAACTTAGTATCATAAATCACATAGGATCACTCCTAATCTATCAAGGTCGATAAATCCCATCTTGATGCAACCCTAATCCGACAGTGAACCTACTACGGCCAATCTGCACCACAAGGACCCTTAGGGCCCATGTTTATGTGCTCGTCAAACTACAGCAACCTCACGGTGATTAGCTGAGGTATCGCAGGTCTAAATACTAGTCATACAACTGCAGCATCAAGTAAGTCACTGACGAGTGGATAGACATCCAAGTGACTTCTTTCTTTGGTCACGCTCAGTACCCTTGTTCTCTAGCAAGCACTTGCACAATCACCTCAGTGTCCCCACACTGTGGACTTAAGACTCGTCCATCAAGAAAAGTGATCTGTGTACTAATCTCATCGGATCGATCACCATCCTTCGTGATGATCCATCGATCAAGAGCTATTCAGAAATTAACTATTAATTACACATGCCTTAAATTCTCAACTCTCGATAATATGTGCTATAATCTTATTAATTCCTAGGACGATTCATGGATACATAATAACATGAATGAACAAAATGCCTGATTTTATTAATTAATAAAAGATCAAGTACAAATTTCATGCCTCCAGAACAATTACAATGCGTCTGCCAAATTGGCTTCTAGGGCATACTCCTAACAAGAAATACTCAAAAGATTGCAAAGAAAGGATGTAAAAAGACATCATGAGACTAGTTAATCAAAATAATCTAGTTTTTCAGAATATAAATATCACATTGAAGATGGAACAGATACCTTCTCTTTTTGTTACTACATTTCCTTTATCCTAAGTTCCTAACTTTCCCATGAAGCACCTACATATGCCTCCTCAAATGTGCAAGCCTTCTAAACTAAACTATCAAACACTCATGGTATGTATCCTCCACCATTTGCACAAGAAATTCTAAAACTATATACTTTATTTTCATTAATCCCGAAATCCTTTTAGAAGGACATTGTTACCCATATTCTTAATAAGTTAATCATGCCAGGATCTCATATTATATCAAATTAAAGTATAATGAATACTCTTTGTTTGAAAATGTTATTTGTCCAATAATGTACATAGACATATAAATAAACTTGCACGTTATTAAAGAAACTATAGTATGCATACTTGTGATAACATTGTCGCCCAAGCAGCACCAGCAATACCAAAGCCGAAAACAAAACAGAGGACAATATCACCAAAACCATTTATGGCACTAGCAGCTGCCAAAGCCTTCAATGGTCCCCATGAATCTTTCATACCTAAACTGTAAGCACAGCAATATGACAACAGACTTAGTTTGGTGAAGCAATTAATGCATGGGGAAAAACTAATGAAATAAATATCAAAATGCAATTCTAAACATAGCCAAATTATACAAAATTAATGGATATTAAAAGGAGCAAAAAATGTCAATATCATCATGAACCATCAAATGTTGAAATGAATATATTACCTAGGAAGAATAAATTTATAACTACACAGAATCAAGGCATCATTTTCTCAATAATATAATACAACCAATGATATAAATTCATCATCTTGAGCAATGTATAGTCACTAATGCAACGCCCAAAATTTGAATATCCTATGCACATCTACAAGAATGCAAACAATTTTTTAATGGCTTAAAAATATATATAATATTTTTTCCAACCTAACAAACACCATGATTCCGTCATAACTGCTGCACATGCAATTTCATGAAAACAGATGTTAGATCGACCCATAGACATGACATTGAACATTCAAGTCAAGGGCTACATGATATGTGAGGCTACATGATGTGTGAAGCCACACATGACATACTATTTGCAAGGAAATATTTACTTGCAGCGTAAGCAATACATGTGACCAATTGTGAATACAAGCAAATGACCATAGGTTGCATTATTTGCATGAGCAAAAACTTGCATTTCTAGAGATGGCCACATGATAAGCTAGTTCTTTTGGTTGTTTACTGAATCATTGTGGTTTTCAGGCATGGTCGGCGAAACCATCCCGAACCTCGTGATTCAGGGCGTACCACGCTGTACCGGCAACGGACTAGAACGGTTCCGACAACCAAAACGAGAAACTGGCAACAAAGGGGGAGAAGGAAAGAGAGGAAAAGAGAGAGAGAGAGAGGGAGAGGGAAAGGAATAGAGGGAGGTGGAGGCCGATAGGCGGAAGGCTGCGGAGCCGTGCGGAGCAGACGAAGGGGCACCGCCTTCGGTTCCTCTATTTCGTTCGAAACAGGGGTTCCAGATGGGGCCCCTTTTTATCTTCGCAATTTTTAAGTGACAGGGGAACCGAAGGCAAAGCCCCTCCTTCGCCTCCTCTGCATGGCTCGTTGGCCCTCCGCCGGCCTCTGCCACCCTCCTTTCCCCCTTCTCTCTTTCTCTTTTCCTCTCTCCCATTCTCTCTTTCCCCCACCCCCTCTACTGTGTTGGTACAGGGTCGGCACAAAATAGCACGGGGCCATACCGGCCCATGCCGCCAGGCAACTGGTCCAGGCCCCGATTCCGGCATAGCACTCCTCGTTTTTAGGTCTACACAAGACAATCATGGAAACATCCCAGCTTATGGATCAAAATCAATGACCTTGTGCAATGACTAAAAGAATGGTGGAACACTAGAAATTTGAATAGAATCATTAAAGTACAACTAAAATCAAGATCAGCATATCAAGTCCTTGGTGTTTAATTTTAGTATACTTCTATGCATTTTGCTGCTTTAGTGTAATTTAATGCACATAGAGACAATTTTAAAATGGTTTAATTAGTTGCATCCTAAATTCAAGAAGAAAAGGGCACTATTCTCAAAAGGAATGGACAAACCATAAACATGTATCAATAGGCTTCCTAAGGTTTTAATTTCATACATGAATGCTTCTTAATAAACAGAAAAAGTCATAATCCTCTTCCTCTAATGTCCCAGTCACCAAACTCGGTGTTGACCACTTTAAGCAATATAGAGAGGACTAAATAGGGTCCAAAAGCGAGATCTACCACATCGAGAAGCCAAAATACCTGCCAACTTCCGAAGGCCATAATTTGGCCGTACACCACCTGATTAACATGTCTTTTTTAAAAAAATTGGGTAACTTTTTCAGCTCTAAGATATGATGCTTTTGCTACCAACTTCCATCGTTCGAGCCTCAAATATGCCGGTCAAAGAAAAACTTATCTTTTCGGAAAAGCCTTTCACCAAGCAGCTAAAGGCAAAGGCAATGTAGAAGTCGAGATCTACCTCGTGTAGGATTTTAGCTTTTCATGTCATGCCTATTTTAGAAAAGTTGTGTTCTCTTTTAACTAGAAGAGGAATTCAACCCGAATTGTGCAAGAGATAGAAGCTATGTATCTCAATTTGTTATTCATTAATGAAAGAAAAAGGGACCTAGAAACTACTTTCGTTAATTTTTCTAAGAGATTTGAGTTAAGCAGGTTGAGGGAATTACTTCCTTCCCCCTAATGAAATCAACTTTATTGTGGAGGCCTTGGTAATTCCAAGCCTTTATGGTGTGAGATCATTAAGACCTCAACCTTTCTTTCTTTTACTTGCTTTCCTTCTAAATATATTTTGGCCATCCTCACCCTGATCTCCTTTTATATTGACTCCTTTTAGCCATAACTGCACCTATTGCAGCTTCTTCCCCTCTTTTATTACCCTCCAATGCAACAAAAGCAGTAGACCATCCAATTGGCCCTCAAAATGAACCAACCTCGCTGCTATCAGACCTCATGAGCCTAGCCAAATAGCAGCATGTAGTGGACTTCTTGAGAGTTCAACCAGCCCCAACAGCCTCTAATATTAATTCCCACAGCTGCACTACAGCATGAATTCCTAAAGCCTAATTCTTCTTTGAATTTTCCATCAAAAACTTTCCTTTTTTCCATGAACTTCAAATTTTTGAGTGACTTTCAGATCTGGGAATTTACTTGGACCCCCACATCTAAACAAACCATAATTAGAGTTCTATGGCTTTTGGAGAGTGTTTAAATCCTCTAATATAAATCAAGCGAGATTTTCAATTTACTAGGGATGGTTCTTGATCCAAAAGCAAGAAGCAAGACATGACATAATCGAACAGTTGGCTGCACTTGATTTATCCTGACCAAAATAAGAACTGCTATCCTAAATCCTTTTATGGCCATTTGGTAACTACCAATGCTTCTGCTTGCTGAATTTATGCTTTATTTGTGTATGCCATATAATTTATTGCCCAACACTAAGTTTCAGCAACTTGCATTGATAGAATAATATTTATGTATCATCCTTGCATCTAGATGAGCTTTTAAAAAAATCCATGCAGAGTATTTCAGATTTTAAGTTTAAGATTATTATACTGATTCACATTAGCAATAAGATTGCATCATATAAAGTTACAATTTTAGCACATGTTCGACAAGTCCCTTACAGTTATTCGTTAGCAGTTTGTCCCTTGTAATCAAATGTCAATGCTATGTGCAAGCCCAAGCCACAAAATGAATTGTTTTGGCAGCAAAGTTTCATTGGAAGCAAATCGGCATGGGCGCTTTATGCACTAATAGAAAAGACCAACAAAGCCACATGATAAACAAGAATAGCATGTACTGAAAACATGTAGGAGACATTTTTCTTATCCAACAAATACATAAATAGAAAGAATTTCACTCAACATCTTTTGAACTAAGGTTCGCTGAACCAATACTTGAAGGCATACCTGTTGGCGACTAGTTCAGTATGGTACGGGACTATACCGTGCCATTATGGGGCATGCGGAAAATAGAGAGAGGCAAGGGAGAGGGAGAAAACGAGAGAAGAAGAGAGAGGGAGGGAGGAAGTGGGAGGGTCAAGGAAAACCCTAGCCCTTGCAGAGCAAGAGAGAGAGAGAGGAGGGAGAGGGAAGGAGGAAGGGGGAGGGCTAAGAGAAACTCGAACCCTAACCCTAGCGAAGCGAGAGATAGAGGGGGGGCGAAGGAGAGGGAGAGAGGAAGTTGTCGTGTTGCACCCCTTTTAATTTTTGTGCTTCTTTCTTTTTTCTTTCCAAGGATATTTTCTTTTTAACTCTCATGTTTTTTCTTTTTTTCTTTTCTAGGGACGTTTTCCTTCTGAAAAAATATGAATCGATAGACAGACGGTGCCATGCGCCAACCCTTACAGAGAGGGGATCAGCTGGGTGGACATCTTGATTTAAAAGCATCGGAATGGCCATAGTAGTTGATACAAAAGGAAAGGATGCCCTTTTCCATTCAAAATATTTAAACTTCGGGAAAAAAGTCAAATAACATATGCTAAATTTACACAATCATGTCATGTACCATTTACAAATTATGTAATGACACAATGGAAGATGATCATGGCTTATTGCCAATTTGCCATCTAACTGTGCAAAATATCTTAAGTGCAAACCAGGGGGGGGGTGGAGGATGGGCAGAACTCATCGGGAGGGGTTTAACAAGCATGAATGCAGGGGGAGGGGGGGATGCTCGAACCTGCCGATTCGGCATAGTTCAGTCATCTTTGTTTTGAACCAAGTGCTAGTGAAAAGATAAAGGCATAATTTAAATAGGTAATATACAAGAGGAGAGATGAAATTTTACAAACTGGCTCAAAATCTTATATTGAAACCAGATATGAACTCTATAAGAAAAACAATATAATGCATCTATTATGTCTTTTGAATGTCATAATGCTCTTTTGCAATCTCAAGAGAAAAGTTCCATATAAAGATACTAGCATAGTGTCTAAAAGAAAAATGAATCAGCACTATAAATGCATCCAAAGAGACATATTGATTATTCAATATTTGGACCCATATTTAAATTGCTAGGCAAGCAATAGTTAGCATATTTTATGGATAAAAGAACAGAATTAACATGTTTCTAAGATCATATTGTTTTTTGAGAACAAAAAGGAAATTGATGTTCAAAAATAATACCTAGCACTTTGAGCAACCATTCCAACAAGGACTGCAGGCCATGCAAAGCCTCTAATCTGAGGAAAAACAACAGATAAAAATATCAAGAAGAGTTTAACAGATTATGACAAAAAAAAAACTACAGATTATAGAATTAAAGTAATTCAGAGAACACTAGATATTATTTCATTAGGTTGTATTTATAAATATCCATGCAAAAGAATGATATATGCAGGATGTATGCTTTTAGAACTAATCGTGTGGTATGATTTAAGCACAATCTAAACAAAGTAACAAACATTCTCATAGATCATTTACAATATTTTAATTCTTCAATCTATTCAACATTTTGAAAATATAATGACAACGTGAGAACCATTCCCAGATTAGCATGTCAACACCAGCTGTCATATGTCACAATCTATTCACTTGAGAAGCATTCCCAGATTAGCATGTCAACAACAGCTGTCATATGTCACAATCTATTCACTGAGTAAGAGTTCAAACTTAAAAGTTGTGCAACTTGTTTCACACATGCCAGCACATACCTTCATTACATTTATTTCTATAGAAGCATAACAATAAGTAGGATGCATACCAACCCATAAAATAAATGTTTTATTTTCATTGCATCACATGTCACTATGAGACCTTTCAATAGAGTTCGGGACAAAAAATAAGCCAAGAGCTATCGTATGACCATACAGCTAGAAGTCTGAATGACAATAAACAAATGAAAATTAAAACCCTTGGAGATTTTCTTCTAGTTGTTTTTCTTTTCCATTTTCTAGCAATCAGAATCTCTCATTGGCATCTAACGGTTGTGGCATCAAATTTCATGGATTATGCATTGATTTTCAAATCTGAAAATTAGAGTTTTGTTTAAAGATTTTAGAAACAAGCTCATATATTGGAAAAGAACTGGGAAGTTTTCCCTGTTTCAGTATTGACACTATCGTTTAAAGCTTTTATGGGGTTAAAAATATCATAAGACTCAATAATTTTTGAGAGAATCTTTCTTTTTATTTTTCACATAAAGAATACAAGTAGTTATATTGTGATTTTCCCAAGTGAAAAGGAATATGATAGTTGTTATGGCTCAACAATGGATGATAACTAAATAAAAGATCCAGATGACATTTGCAATAACTTATTATTATTCTAATCTTTGTTAAATATGATTATAGAAAGGTGATATCAGAGGATCATAAGATCCACATTTAATAATGTATATCATACAAATGCCCAAAAATTTATGTAACATGATATTTTAAACCAACAAGTCATTTTCATATCAACAAACTACTTCAATGTTTGTCAGTTTGACAATCCCAAGGAACCAGATATCAGGAGAGAGAATAAATTAAAATGAAGTACTTAACTCCTATCAGTTAAATATTAGAGAATCAGCTATCCTTTAAGCACAATTGGGGGTCGTTTTTTATAATTAAATGGTGCATTCCTCAATTTGAAGGAAAGAAAAAGTCAATACGAAGTTCAAGAAGAGAACAATGGAATGAACTAAATTAAAGATAACAAACTAATATATAAACTGCTATGATTCAGAGACAGCAAAAAATTGAATCAAAATTAAGCAAGGAAAATTGTATTTTGTGTTTTTAGATAAATAAATTCAAGTTAGTTAAACTGTAAGCTATACTTTCTCAATACATCGAATATAAAAGTGCATTTTAAAGTATATGCACCTGAATGTATGTATTGGCAGAAGGAACAATGTGCATATTCTCTGACCCAGTAAAAGCTGAACATGGATGAGAAACATGTGAAATCAAATTTCAGATGTATAATCAATGTTCTGATCAACTAATGATGCAAAGCGTAAAGCATAAAAAAATAGAGTAATTATGCTGAAGCTGGACTAAAGCTGTACAACCAATATATGTTCAAAGCATACAAAAGAGACTAAACGTTAAGTGAAAACAATTTGGAAAAACAAGAAAAAAACAAGACGAAGAAGAAGCATTCACGCAATCAATGTTGCATTGGAAATGAATCTCTCTTGCCCCCCCCCCTCTGGTACAAGAAATTGTACTTATCAATAAACCAGTTAGATCTCCTTAATGTTATAACATGCATTAACATGCTTCAGCTGTTACTTGACAATGTGGAATACGTTGTCTATCACAATGGCATGGTTGACTTCTTGGAAACAATACAACCAACCAATTTCCTCAAGCACGATACTTCCTTTACCATTTCTCTAGCTGCCAAGTGTCTGACACTGAAATAGGCAAAGTTAAATCAATTCATAATGCAAAAGTACCATAGAAAAGACCAAGGTTAGACGAACCGACCGAACCGACGTACCGGTGAAGACCGGTACCGATTCGATACCGGTTCGGAACCGATACCGAACCGATTCTGAAAAAAAATGCGCGGACGCGTGCGGACGCGTTATGCTGCAGAGTGGCATTAAATGCCACTCTGCCGCATTAAAGCTGGCCACGCAAGGCAGCGCATGGGCTCGCTACCCCACACGGCGAGCCCACGCAGGGAATCGCGCGCATGGTTCCCCACACGTCGACCGTGATTCCCACTCAGTGGAACGCGCGCGGGCACGAGTCGAGGATGCATTTCCCCACTCACGCTCGCATCCCCGCATGCAGGCGCGCTTCCTGCGGCCTCTCTCTTTGTTTTTTTTTCCTTTTCTTCTTCTTCCTCCTCTTCTTCTTCCCGAGCTTCTCCTCTCTTCTTCCCTCTCTCCTCCTCTCTTCTTCTCTCTTTCCCCCTTCTCCTGCGAGCAAAGGAGCTCTTCTTCCCTGCGAGGTGCTCGGAAGGAAGAAAGAGGCCCGATAGCACGAGGTCTTCTTTTCCTCTTTCCTCCTCTCTTCTCCTCTCTTCCCCCCTTCTTCCCCACGAGTACCGGTGCAGTTCGCACTAGTACGAGCTAGGAACCGTTCGGTTCCGACCCCTCCGGTGCAAACCGGTGCGATTCGCATCGGTACAGGCTTTGGGGTCAGAACCGAATTCCACCGCTATACCGTACTGGTGGAGGCCGGTACCGATACGGTACAGGCTGAACCCGTCGGTTCCGACCGGTTCAGCAGACCTTGGAAAAGACCCTTGAGATGAGTAAGCACAAAACTTGTAGGTTCTCTACCATCGTCCGTACTAGCGACAAGAAAAGTTGGCCTCAAAAAGATCTATCACAGTGCCCTTGATAACACATTCTATAAAAAAACAAACCACCAGCTCTCTCCATTTATTTTCGGAACAAAGCATCCTAATGCTCCTTTTCTGAATTTTTCATCTATCTAGTAACAAAATTGGCATAATACTAATGCATTTAATGAATCTAATTAGAGTCTTCATATACATTAGGTCACGCCAACAACCTGTAATGTGCTAGAAATTCCCTGCAATTTTGTTCTTCTGTCCATATGCTGGAACTTTCTGAACATATTTCGCTTGTGGTATCACAGTCTGTCATTTGATGAGTCCTTCAAAATTTCCATGCTTCCGAAATGTCTCAGTTAAAGCCTCAAACTTGAAGATCCTAGGCATGCCCCTTATTACAATAAACATGTCAACAACACAAAAAAGAAGATAAACCAATGACCCAGCAGATAACCTAGATGGCTAACTATTGAACTTTCAGCCAAAAAATTTTGGAATGTCATTGGGAGGATCAATATAACAAGCATAGTTTTGCATTAAGTATGAGACAGCTGAAGCTATAAAGCCTTGTTCTTTTGGCTCTAACCATGATAGTCTTTTGGCTCTAACCGTTAAATTATTCAAGCAAAATGCAGCCCATTTCATATGAATAAATGAAACCACAAGCCTATAAGTGTTCGGAGATCAGATCAAAGATGTTTGTTTCACCTAACTTAACCTAAGAGAACCTAGCAAGGTACGCCATCACAGTACTACCCCGTACGAGTGCCACCCTGTCACTATATCGGTACACCTGGTACAATGGCCAATTCAACTACCGAGTGTCGGTGTACCGATACCGAACTGGTACAGAATAGTACGCCCCATACCTCCGGTTTGGTACGATATGGCGTACCATGGAACCTAGTAATCAAGTTTCTAAAGTATAATGAATCGATTCCAATTGGAAACAATCCAAAAATACCCAATTCTATGACACAAATTATGATCCTTAATTAGGATTCTCTTGCATTCATTTTAAGTGATCTATTGTTTTCTGCCTTTGCAATACATCAGAAATTAAAAAAAGAAAATCAGAATTTTTCTTTAAATTGTGCATAATCATTATCTCTATATTTGGTTTATTATTTATAAAATCTAATATTTCTTGATTTTGGATTTCCAAGCTGAGAGAGAAATTAGGCATCAAAAAATATTAGCAGTTGTCAGTGCAATTGCCATTTAATATATCCTTATATAGGGATAAGAATTATAGATCTGGTTCGTTGAACTTTTGGTTGGATACTGAGGCTTCTTAGCCACTCTTTATAATATTTGTTATGCTTTTTAGTCTAGCAAATATATTGAATAACATGATTAGAAAAATTGGTGAAAAACATAATCGACCTTTTAGTAAATAATTGGGGTTATTACCAACAATGCCAGTCTCAAGCCCAAATGAAAAAGGTGGCGGGCTAACGTTAAGTTGATAACTAATTGTAAAAGTCATATCAAATTATGAAATGAACCCTAATTCAATACTCATAAATGCCAGGATGTTAATATTGCAATAACATCAAAGTAACAATAAACAGGATAAATTGGTGGATCAGGATTCATGCAAGAGAGGCCAATGGTTGATAGTTATAATTCATATAGGTTAGGACTATAATGAACAGATTTAACAGGAAATTATCCAATGATATGAAGACATGTTTATCTTCAATTTGCATTTGAATTAGACTAAGCAATGGGTTAGATCAAGTCAGGCAAAGTATGGGTAAATATTGCTTCCTAAAGATTAGATGGATGACTTCATTGTTTATTGTGCTAGTACCAAAACCCATACTAGTTGCCGAACGGTACGGTATGGTACAGTACGCAACCATGCCATTCTGTTCCGAGCCCATATCAAAACAACATAGCCGGCGAGGGAGGGGTAGAGGGAGAAGAAAAGAGAGGAAAAGAGAGAGAGGGAAGTAGGGGTGAGGGAGGAAGGGAGCCAGAGGGGCAGAGAGAGATGGAGGGAGGCATTAGGAGGCAGCAGGAGGGAGAGATAGAGAATGAAAGAGAGCAAAAAGAGAGAGGAGCAAGGGAAGAGGGAGAAGGGGAGAGAGAGAGGTCGAGAGAAGGAGAGAGAGGGGGCTTTTGAGGCCCCATCTCCTCTGGCGCGCAAGAACAGGAACTTTGGACCTTTTTTTGAAACTTCTTAAAGTGAAGTCAGCACCAACTTCACTTTACAAAATTCAAGAAAAAAAAAAGGCTAAAGCTCCTCTTTTGTTTTGAAATAGGGGCGGAGCCCCTCTTTTCGCACGGTGGAGCTAATAGGGGCTCGAAATCCCCTTCTCTCTCCTCTCGGCCTCTCTCGCTCCCCCTCACTCCCTCTCCCTCCCTCCCTCTCTATCTCTCTTTTTCTCTCTTTCCTTCTCCCTCTCCCTCCCCCTCCCTCCCTCGTCAGTTTATCAAACTCAAGGACAACAGCCGCAAAACCATGCCAGTCCACCCCCGATACGACTCGATACGCCCCAAACAGGATAGTTCTGGGTAGTACAACATTCCTTCGATGACCTAGTAATTGTTCTTTTAACTTCCTCCGGTGAACTAAAGAGGAACAAGAATAATGCACACGTGTTATCTGTGCACACTTGCTTGTGTATGTATGTGTTTTTGTGTGTGAGAGAAAGAAAGAAAGAGAAAGAGAAACTTAAATAATTGAAGCTATCATAGACCAAGTTAAAACTCTATGCAATTGCTGGCAAGAGGTTTGAGCCTTCAGATGCTAACATCTCTGTCTCGTGAGATAGAGAAAGCCAGCTGACACTAGATCACCGTAAGGCTACAAGAATGAAAACCATCAAGAGAACAGGAAGTAGATATCTCAGAATGACCATTATATAATTGCAGGGAAGCGGAGCAATATACCTCAAATAAGGAAGAATGAATTAGAACTCACAAAAAATAGTAGTCTTTAATTTGTCTCTCTATAAAAAATGTGTAGGTCGAGAGACGAGGTAAGTGTTTCTATAAGCAGTAATATAGATAGGTTTTGATCTCTCATGTGATGGTATTTACATGTTTCCTAACTTGCTAGGTCCATGCGGACCAGCATAAGCCATAGTCACATGACTAGCTAAGCCAGATAGACCAAAAGACTTAAAATTTAGAGGTATACTATATATGTGTGTGTATGTATGGATGACACTTGAGATATATAATATGTCCAATAAGAGATTTGCTACTCAATTCAAGTGAACAACTAGTTTGATGATGAGGATTGATCAAACAATTAAAATAGGTTAGTGAATGGTCAAAAAAGTGTACAAATTATTTGTGTAAAAATAAAAAGTTATATTTGTCGTTTTTGCAAATTATTTTCTTGGATGAAGAGTTTCTTTAATGTCTAAACTTTAAAGTCTAAACAAAGCCTTAAGCTCGATAGATGGGTGTATCAATTATGGGTTTGACGGTTATTATCCTAGAGACAGTTGTTATCTTAAAGATAGTTGAACCATCAACTGGCCGGACACATACCTCATGATATTTCACTTCTCTAGAAGATCTTTAAGATATATCTTACCAAGGCATTTAAAACCAAGGTTCCCAATATTTGTGCACACCACCCTAATATAAAGAGTACTGTACAGTACGACTACCAAACCAATACTCAATATGGGAGCGTACCAAGTGTCAGTACACTAAACCAACCATCATACCAAGCATTGTACCAACATGGCACCGGCACAAGGTCCAACACCGAGATTGCATACCTTGTTTAAAAATCAAACAAAAATAGAAAAATGAGAGAATCATGCCAAATTTTTGGATTTCAGTATGATTCGTGATATGCTATAGATCTACGAATAATATGAGCAATGCAGCCAAAATCATAATTTTTTTAAGCCTATGAATTTTTAGATTAACAAATATACTTTGCATTAAAAAATATTAAAAATAAAATAATGACCAAAAAAATCTGTGAAATTGATAGCTTGTTTGGGAGTATACATGCTACTTTATATCTAAATTTCATAGCAATTTTTGTAAGTTTAGGCATGATCATGCATGTAAAAACCTAGGCCGAAATTTAAATAAATGGTCTTTTGTGCATATCTATGGGCTCAAAAAAATACATATAGCACCCCTGGTAGAGTCCTACACTGATCCAAATTAAAATGAATTTTTTAGATATTTTATATTTAAATATTTTTATTTAAAAAATAATTACAAATATACATACGATATAAAAAATTATAAAAAAATTAGTATTATACATTGGATAATTCAGAGGTATTTTTTGGACTAGAAATATAATTTTTTGTTACAATGAAAATTCACTATTTTTAAATAATTAATTAAATAACGATCAATTGAGATATGTATGATCTCTAGTTGGGTTCTACATTAATCTGAATTAAAATTAACGTTATAGATATTTCCTAATTAAATATCAATTTATTATCAAAATTAATTTACAAAATATTTAAGTAACTCTAAAAATTATTAAAAATTTGTGTTAGATATAAACAATGTAGAAGTATTTTTTGGACTAGTTTGATGATTTTTTATTACAATGCAATTTTACTAATTTTTAAATAATTAATTAAGTAATTATCAACTGGTGTAAAAACTTTTGAATGTGTTCGATAAACTTGCAGGAATAGATTCAAAAAGTAAGGAGCTAGAGGGTGACATTAGTTGCTAGAGCGTAAAATAACTCGTGTCTTCAATGATTAACATATTACAACACGGATCTTTTTCATTAGTTGATGATTTTTTATTATAATATAATTTTACTATTGTTAATAATTAATTAAGTAATTATCAACTAGTGTAAAAATTTTTGAATGTGTTCGGTAAACTTGCAAGAATAGATTCAAAAAGTAAGAAGCTAGAGCGTGACATTAGTTGCTAGAGCATAAATTAACTCGTGTCTTCAATGATTAACATACACAGTTCTTTTTCACAAACGAAAATATTTAGAGAGGACACTGATAGTTTTGGAATCTCGGCAGCTATCGTAACTAAAAAAAGTTTGAATCCAAGTATATTACATATCAATGATCATTTTTACCTGATGTTAAATGGTTACTAATATGATACTATCTTATATATAATTTTCTTCAATATTTTTGCAGTTGAATGGTGGATTCATTTTGGTTTGTCCACAAAAAATCGTAAGTGGCTAGCTATCTGAATCCTCTCCTAGACAATCTCGTCGAATGGTTGTGAGCGTAACTAGTCCACCTTCGCCCTCATCCACAGCAAGCAAAAGAATCATCTGAATAGAAACGCCTCAACGACCTTATATATGTTCACTACAATCTAAGGTTAAGGCTGAAGTGCATTCAGAAGGAAGTAGAGCTCAACTATACGAATCCAATTCACTATATTTTCGTTGGCAATGAGAATGATCCTATTATCAGATGGCTTGTGGGCCAACAGCAGGAGCTGGAGCTTGATGAACTAAGATCGCCTCCACAACTGGCTAGTTTCATAATAGCGAAACTAGGGTGGATGCATGGCAATGGGCATATCCTAACATTCCACACATCCTTCCAGCCAAGGAATATGGAGTCATCCCAAATCGCTCAATTCGGGGCGAACTAGGATGGATCCAGCATTCAAAAAAAGAAACAGGTAGGAGGAAAAAGGGAGAAGGAAAGAGAAAAAGAAAGGGGGAAGGGAGAGGGAGGGAGGGCCGCTAGAGGCCTCCGAAGGGCGTTGGAGGGGCGCTAAAAGGTGTTGGAGGGATGAAGCAAAGGGCTGGCACGGGCCCCTCCGGCGCCCTTCTGGTGCCCAACGGAGGCCTCTAACGGCCCTCCCTCCCTCTCCCTCCCCCTCTCACTTCCTCTCTTATTCTCCCTCTCTCTCTCTCCCTCTCTACTGTGTCAGTACAGGCCCAACACAGAAGGCACGGAAGTGTACCGAACCATAACGTCGGTCGACTAGTATGGGCTCCGGTACCGGCACGGCAAACCTTACTTCCAGCTAATCAACCACAGCCACAGGGGTCATTAGGGAGCCAATCATCATATGACTCCTTGTCTGAGACATTCTCCCAGAGATATGATCAAGAGTTGCTTAGACGAGGCCACTATGCTACCTAGTCACCTCAATTAGGAGGGCGACATCCATCCTCCCAACGTAGCCAGGCAAAGAAGGGCACGAAAGAAAAGCAGGCAGCTCCTCAACGCAGCAAAAAAGAAAAAGAAAAAGCAATTGCAACCCTGATAGAAAAAGCAAAGAACCACCATTTATGATGCAGCAATAGAGTAGTCTTCGATATACTAGTAAGTCCTAATTTACACATGCTATACAAGATAGGAACCGTGATGCACGATTTGGTAGAGCCCACGAGAATATAATTGTATACAAGAGACAAGCTTCTCGAGATCATTCAGGAAGACACAATGCAGCTGCAGACATGGTTCGTCATCTCGGTACCGAACTTCAACTAGCACAGTGTCGGTATGGTACAATACAGTATCGATACCGAACTGGTACAGTATCGATACCGAATTGGTACGGTACGGTATATCCTATACCGCCCATTTTAGGCCAGTATGGCATACAATGGTTGCAGATGATCCCCACATGAAATAGGATCCATAGAGTATCAAGTTCCGAGTCGTATGCTGGACCCTATTACCCACAGCCATAGGCAGCCTATGACCTATATGAATATGAATATGGATATGGTGTGTCTGAATCATCGTTTTTCGGTGGATGCTACCCTACGCAGCCCGAAGCATCTTACGGATCAGATGTTTCCGGCATATTCGAAGGATCCCTTCACAGTCGTATTATCAGCCAGATGATACTTCTTAGAGCTAGAGCTTTAGTAAGAAAATCGAGATTGGTTATAACCTAGAACGCGTTTCTTATGGAAAGAACGTACAGAACTACAACACCACTTGGTTAAAGGGATGGACTAATGTGCTTCCTGATTATGCTAATGATCTAGGTATCTATGAGAGAATCATCACTTGACGAAATTTTAGATATCGGTATATATGTTGTACTTTAGATATATGTAATTAATTACTTCATTTTATATTTTGAATCTTACTAATTGATTTTAGAATATTTCATGTTGCTTCTTTTAGCATGCAAAATATTTTAGAAATAAAAATTGCACTTAAAATTATTTTATGTATTGCATCACTCTAAAACATCAAAAGGCATCATTTAGGATATATTTGGACATAGAAACATCAGAAAAAAATCAAGAAATATCAAATAACACTTAAAATTATTAAAAAATTAAAAAAAATTGATTATCTTCAATTCAAACTTAAAAACATATTGAAAAAAATTGGCCTGCCGATTCAGAACCGACATGCCATTGCGTATAATGTGTCGGTACGATACCAATATGGTACTGTACTGAACCAGCCGCCGACCGGCATGGGTTCCAGTACCAATTCGGCAAACCTTGATCATACAACTTGAGAGATCCAGAGGACTATAAGGCAGTCATCCTCAATGATAAGCAGGCATAGATTCAAGCTACCATCCAGAAAAGCATCAACGACCAGTGTCAGAGGAAGGAGATTGTCAAGCAAAAGACTTAATTTGGGCCCTTACAGTATGAGTCAACCAAGGAATCCTAAACAGGCCCGTACCGGCCGGTTCAGCTCGTACTGAACCAGTCCAATCTCTGATCGGATCGGTTCAAGCATAGAAAACGGTTCCGAACCCGTAAGGGCCAGAACCGCCCGTCCGGTTCAGCCAGGACTCCGTGCAAAGCGGCACCGAGTCCGGTTCAATCTGCCATAGCGTGCGTTGTGGCATTTAAGGCCATAGCGCGTTGCGCGCGCGCTATGACCTTTTTGTACTAGTTCAGCCGATCCAGTGGCCGACCGGTACGCCTACCAATACCAGTTCGGCGATCCTTGAGTCAAACTCTGGTTCTGAGTCCAGCGCAGAACCAGGCTACAAAAGGATTTTGTCAGTCAGAGAGGTTGTTGGCAGAGGCAGCAACTAGATAGTCTCTATATTTGGGGCCTTTGGTAGTAAGAAAGGGAAGAAGTCCAGAGATATTCCTGCATGAACCACCATTCACGATGTAGATCTGCATGCCTTTCTCAGCAAAGATTCCAAGCAGCTGAGCATTAACACCATGTTGGTGAAGATAAGAAAAGGGACATGAGGAGAGCTACTACACCCTAGTTCCACTTCAGCCACATCCTTACAAATACGGTAGATGACATACTATTAATCTGCTAACACCTCCATCTAGGGAGTCAATCAGAATGTATATCCTCCTAGATCGAAGGACATATACAGCAAGCTATTAGACAATAGTAAAGAGGAGTTAGAGAAGTGGATAGCCTCCTACCAGAGCAAGTAAGGCACCGACAGTTTGACTCTAATTTGTGATGGTTGGACGAGTCGCAGCAGGGGGAGCACCATTAATTTTTTGATATATTGGAACATGAAGATATTTTTCCACAGGTCAGTTAATAGTTCGAATAAGGTGCACGACGTCCATTAGATCCTCAAATTAATGGAGACCATGTAAAGGAGCGGAATGTCGTGCAGGTGGTCACAAATAATGGACCATAATATAAGCCCACCAAGAGATTCTGATGGACAGGCAGCCATATATTTTCTGGACCCCATATGCTACACACTACATAGATCTGATGTTGAATATTGAGAAGATTCGTAGAGTGATGCAGGTTGTCGAGATAGCGCAGTGCATTACCAGATTAGGAGAGAAGAAAGGGGGCTAGCCCCTTATGAACACCCTATACACTAAGAAAGAAGGGGGCTAGGTGCCCAGCCTTCAAGATCATTTTCTTCCTCACGTGCCCCATATAGCTCCCTCCTCTCCTGTGTTTTCTCTCCCAGGTTCTCTCTCAAGCTCTAGGGCTTAGCAAACTACTAGATAACTGCTACAGGGGCGAAGTGAATCCAAGCAAGGATCTATAGTTGTTACAAGAATTTGAAGTTGCGACTCATCTCCAGCAGTCATCAGTAGTGATATCATCTTTGACACTTGTTGAAAACCTCAATGTATACAAGGACAAAATCCCTCATTTTTCCACTGAATTTCATACAACCAAACTTTCATGACAGAAGGAGGATACTGAAGGCAATCATCATTTCACTCGTCATAAATTTCTCAACGGAATGATCTCCCTATCTCTTTCCCAGCAACTTATAGACTTCTTTGGAACCCATATCTTATAAATAATTCTTTTCATTTTTAATGTTTGATCAGCCTTGAGATCAAGGACAGAGCTTGTTCTTTTCATTTTTAATCCTCAGAAAATAGAATTTAAAGGCTATTTCAATATTTTATAAATCCACATGTTTTCTCATTAAAAAATGACTGAAATAAAAATGAAGTCATAGCATAAAACTGATGCAATATCATCTCAACAACAGCCATAATTTCTATAAGGTTTCTCATATACCTGCTAGTACTTGAGGACCCAACAATCGTGTAAACAGAAACATTCCTAAGCCACAAGCAAAAGCAGCAAAGAGTAACATGGATATCTGATGTTGTGCTAACCCTTTATCCTGCATTTACAATATCACATTTGCCTACATCATTATATGATATAAAGCATGGCAAGCAAAACAGCATAAATTAGAAAATAATTGTTTGACACCTAGAGTTTCTTTGAGGTGCATCAGGGTAAACAAATACTGTTGCAGATCAATAAAGCAATAAAATAGTTACTAAAGAATTCAAGAAATGCTAAGCTGCATCTATCCCAGGCATTCACTGATCTAGAATCTAAAATAATTTTCTTTTAATATCCATTAGAGTACACTGACTCATTTTTATGCATTTAACATATCTGAGCCTTTTTCTAGAAAATGAATTCTTGTGTTTTTCACATCATGAATGCCAAATCATAAGCTAGTTAGGAAGCAAATATTGCTGAATGGTAGCACAGGACTCTTTGGAATGTTTTATGGGGATTTCTATAATTTAACCTAGACAACACAAGTTTTCAATTACTTCCATCAAAGAAGCACACTTTAGAATTTGCCACCTACCTTTAAAAGCTTAACTTATATGTTTGAGTAAAGATTAGTGGTAAAATGGATAACAAAAGCCCTTATTGAACAGAACTGATGTATTCCTATTCAAAATACACTAAAAAAAAAGCAGTTAATGAATAGACATCAGTAAGCATAAAGTCCCTTGCAGCTCTCGAGCCCCCATGTTCATAAGAATATCTTACCTTCTCTCTCTTTAGTTCTATTTTTGTCCAGGGAAAGGCAAGGATATTTGTAGGCATGCCCTGTCAATGTAACCTTCCACCTAACAATTGTGCCACCAAGGAAGTGCCTAAATCTATTTACTTCTTCTAAGCCACAACTTTTCAGGTTAGTTACAGGGTGTTCTTTCAAATTCCACTTAAAACACTAGCAAACAAACAAACCCAGAGCTTTAAAAATTCAAATTTTGAAGAAGCAACTTTTCTGTAAGAAGCCTTTCCACAATTATAGAGGCAAATTTAATTCTGCATACACAATCGAGGCGAATTTAAGGCCAATAATAAGAATTTGTACAACCACATAGTAGATATTTTTCTTTGTATACCATTGTTGACATAGAGATTGAAAAGTATACTGCTATATGGGCCAGTTATTTCATGGAAAAATACTTAGACGATACAAATACTAAGGCACTTATTTTGGTCAATTGGAGCTATATACAACTTCTTGAATTTCATTAATCTTACTAACAAGATTAACAGATTGATGAAGAATAAATATCCACGGCGCTAATGCATGCAAAAAAGTGCGTTTAAAATTATATTAAGAAAAAATCAACATCATGTGATTTCCCATTTACCTAAAGTTACTTTAGTAAGTTTCTCATTATTTCTCTTGGCAGTGCAGCAACAAATGGATATAATTATGGTGATAAATCTAGCTGATGGGACTGGTGTACAAAGAATTTTGGGTTGGATAATGCAACAGCTAGTGCTCACTTCAACTCCAATGTTGGAATCAGAGCAACCTACTAGAGCGACATATATATCAAGGTAATTGATGCGCAGTTTGTGTCTGTGGTACTTCATCATGTTTTGTGTCTTACAGCTCATCCTGGTCGAATTTCTACAGAAGACATATGACATACCAGTTCTAATCTGCATGTGTGATGTTTGATTGGCTCATAATCATTGACCAATCAGAGGGATTTCTATATTCTCAAAAATGAGGTTATGAGAAAAAAAATCATTATTTTTTCACAATCAATGTTTCTTGAGAGGCATCAATATTACTTTCATAATATCCTCACACTCATTTCAAAATAGTAATATATGAAACTTTCAAATTCTATAGCACCTCCTTTAACAAGATCTATGAAATTTCAATTGTTGGCCAAAATGCAAAGTTTGCTTGTCAACCAATGTTCTTAGTATCACATGCAGAGGGGCATGCCGGCCGAGCACTAGCACAGTACATACAAGACCATGCCATTCTGTGCGAATGCTGCGCACTAGCATGAAAACATGCCAACTAATGCATTTAGCCAATATCATGCCCTTGCCACAAGCCAGTAAGGAAATCATGCAATATGTATTGTGCCATGCCGTGCCAGCACCTAAGTCGATGTTGATAACCTTGTGTTTAAAAATCAGTGTTTTTTCTTCACTAAAAGAATATTCATTGAAAAGGATTTCATGAGGCATTTTAATGTAACATTTTCATAAATACAATGATGATGTGGGTTATGTAGAAACTGGAAATCAAATCCTATAAACAATGCGAATGTAGTCATAGCCACTAAAATTAGTTCTGAGGGGAGATTCACTAAATGGATGAATGTGTCAAGACTAGCAATATTCTGACTCATTGTTAATTGTTCAACTGGAGAATTCCACAAGTCTAGTGAAGTTCTCCATTTAGAGGATTCCACCTCCCCACTTCTAATCGTTCTGGTGGTATGATGGGATTCATGATGCTTTCAGAGTCGAATCGTCATAAAAGCAGTCCAAAACTTATGGATCGAATTGGATAATTTTGCACCATAATTCAAAGGCTTTTGGATGGCTAAACCAAAGTTTAGTCAGTTTAATTATTCTTTAATGATTAGAGGCTGTTTTCCATGAATTTCATTGACTATGAAGTATGAATTTATATGTAAAGAGTTTCTATTTACCATGGGATTATTGCACAACGTCATTTAGAAAGGCCATTAAAAAGTGGCCACTCCCCATCCCAATAAAAATATATAGATGCATGCTTTCAGACTATATCAAGAGATATTTTCCCTCTCTTTATCTTGTGTGGGAGGCATGAAATGGGTACAAGGCCCTACAAATATTTAATCTTATGGGCACAAGGTTGCTAGCTATTCCTTCAACTTTCTTTTTTTTTCCCTTCATCTCCATTTCTAATTCTTTCTCTCCATTCCTTCTCCTCCTTTCCTTTTGCTTCTTTTCATTTCTGTATTTATTACTTTTCATCCATCTCAGCTATTAGAAATCAGGATTTACCCAGACCCCAAAGTGAAAACTCAACAGCCAAGGCCTGGCCAACCATCAAGGAGCCTAAGGAATAGGAGGGACAAGATCTAGAATATGTAAATATAGAATGAAAACATAGGGAAAGGCATTTTTTTTTCTTTGTCTCTCTTGGGAGAGGAAAGTTTGATTGAATGGGGAGGGATGTTGTTTTACGATATAGGTTTAATGGAGATATAAAAATAAATTATGCCTTAATTTGTGGTGTGGAAAGAAACTCTCCTTTTTGTTTAGAAATCAACAATGAGAGAATAATGAGGAAATCAAGAAAGTATGCTTTTTAAATTTCCTTTCTTTTTTCAAAGCAAAGGTAGATTAGAATGGTAAAATTGCTAGATTTGGTAATGCAATTCCAAAAGATTATTTTTTATAAACCCTATTAGGCATATCATGCTTCCAAGATTGCTACCAAATTTAAGAATTGGAAAATCCAACAGTCCAAACAACACTGCATTTGTTAAGGAAAGCATCCTAGTTTAGATTCTCATTAAATTGACAGGAAATGGTCTCTTTGCTTGGTGGAAGATGAAAAAATGACTCTTTCTTTTACTTTACTTTTAATTCACTTGGCCAAAATCTCATTAAAAAGTCTAGGTTTTTTTATTAGTAGGTAAATTGAAGCCACAGCTTCCACAACCACTCACCCCAAGGATATTTGACAGAAAGAAATATAGAGTTCTCTAAAGAAAAACCTAGTGTTCGTTAGAAAGTCAATAAATATTTGCTGGTGATTTGATAAGGCCGCCTGTTTGTTTTGAGAATAACCCTAAGTATGCTCCATATCTATTTCTTTTTAGTTTCAATTTGTTTCATTTGCACAGATTACAATCATATCTTATGTCTTGCTAAGGATCAAAAATGCAACCTCTATAAGTTCTTTTATATTTTTGTTGTAAGTCAAATAAAAAAGAAATGTAAAGATGGTAAGAAGAAAAAGGAGGTAAGAGGATGAGAAGTCAGCATTACAACTCATGCATCTCTACATATATGTGTCTACATCAAAATTACCATCTTTTTATTCCATAAGAGCATATGGATAACTTCAATTGCTCTCCTCTTTTTCCAATACATTTGACACTAACAACTCAACCAAGCACCAGTCATCTTCTACCCTATGAGTACATGGACTAATGACTCCCTCCCAAGATCCTAGGATCCAAAGTCTTTCTTGATGATGAATGATCTTACAACCATCAGTGGATGTGGTTCCAATTCTGTCCTAAGAGTGAAAGTTCAATTTGCTCCCACATGGATGATGAGTGACCCAAAGACCGAAGGTTCAACCTATTTCCACATGGATGTCCTCCAAAAATTGGAGGTTCAACTTGCTCACATATGGAGGTCGATGTATCCATAGAATTGAGGGTCAACCTGCTTGCACATGGAGTTTTAGTGCCTAGTGGAGTTAGTGGCAACCATCTTTCTATCATCAAGGAAGTGGCTCAAGTCTCGCCTGCAAGCAAAAGAATCAACTTACTTCTCCTTCTTCTATATGCGGTTCGAGTAACAGAATTGGTCACAATTAAAGCAACAGAAATGAGTTATTCCTTCCCCTTTTTTCACGTTTAATTCTTTTATCATGTTGTATCACAATCTCTATTTTCTTTACATCAACTGCTCAGCAAATTTAGAGTCCTCTTACTCGAGGCATAAAAAGAACCTAGCCACCTCCAATCGATCTAAGCCATGATTGATCACAAAGATGAATCTTAAAAATCTGAAAATGATGTGTTTGCAAAAACATTAATTAGAATAACAATTTAAAATCTCTAAGAAGCAATAAAGTAATTATGCATGTTTTCCATCATTTGAAATAATGTAACTTTTGGCTTGCATTTTGCGTGCATATGAATTTATCATAGCCATCATGAAGAAAATCAGCAAGAAGAAATATAGTCCAAAAACATACAATTGACTACGGTAAGCATTAAAAGAATTTGGTCCCTAAAATTCATTTCAAGCACAGAAATTCAACAATGCCGACCTTTTTAGCAAGCGAAGTGGCGACCATATTGGAAGTGGCAATGGAGAGGAACATGAACACATAGCACAGGTAATCACAGAACACCGTCCCCGGTCCTATTACAACCCCAACCACAAAAATCACCAAAACTGAAAAGGATAAAGACAAGAAACAGCATTAACTGCAGCACAAAGGGGTATTACCCAAGGCGGCGAGCTCCAAGGAGCTCCCCTGGCCAATAACCATAGTGTCAATGAGGCTCATGAGAGGCCCACATATCCACAGCCCAGTCGCAGGAGCCGCGAACAAGACAATCTCCTTCATCTGCGCCCAAATGCTCGGTGGGCCAGAATCCAGCTCCTCCCCGGAAAGCGTGGAGGACCCGGCGATGCCGCCGCTGTCGTGCAGCTGGGATTCTTCGGCATGGGACGAGCAAGCGGGATTGAGCCGTACACGGCCGGAAGCATTGGGCGGGAATCGAATTCTTGGGATAGAAGGGCGGAGAGGGAAGGGGGAAGAGCGAGAGCGGGAGGGGGAGGCGAAGAGGCGAGAAGGAAGGCGGGTGATGGAAGGAGGGAGGGGGAGAAGGCGGGAAGAGAGGAGGCGGAGGTCCATGGGAGCGGGAGGCGCGGGTAGAAGGGAGGAAACGAGAGGAGGCGTGGTTAGGTGTGGGACTATTTGATTTCTTGACGGAGCGGCGGAAGGGATTTGGCGATTGGGAGTGGGACGCTTAAGACGAACATGAGAGGAGAGATTTGTTGGTATTGAGGCGTATTTAGCAACGTGGGGTTTTGGCGACCGCTGGCGAGTGCGCGTGGATGCGAGATTGAACGAGTCCTGGACGGAATGTAAGTAGATCGGATCGGGCAAAGAATACGCCGCCTGGAAGACATTGAAAGAGGAGCACGGCATATGGTTGTAAATTGATCGTTGTACCACTAGCTCTCCAGCTTGGATCAAATCAAGATCGCAAATGTTTCGATTTAAATTTAAATGAATTCTTAAGTTCAAGAAAAGCTCTTCTAGATATTGATGGCAATGCTTGACTCTTTTAGTCCGTTTAACATCATTCAACTCATTGTACATCAAATCAAATTATCTATTTAATAAAATGATGATATTTTTGATTTAAATTTTTGACATGCTTAATAAAAATATCAGGTTTAGATTGATATATTTTTGACCCATCCAGTATATATTTTATCCGATCCGAACCGATCGCCACCTCTACTCTAACTATATGCTACTCTTCTCTCATCACAACTTGCACTCTATTATCTCTAAGTAGCTGCTGAAAGGAGGATAGAGTGGATATAGTCACCATCGGATATCATGAGACTAGGAGTTGCTTGGGCTTGACAATTGCCAATGCTTGGATATGGATGGCCTTTACATTGGTAACATCTTAAACCACTCTCAAAGTTCCAATTCTTTAGGGCTCATTTGGTTCGTTGGAAAAGAAGGGGAAAATATGTGGTCAACGGAAAAGTAATGAAATGTCTTTTATTTGGTTAAAGTTTTCAAAGGAGAAAGACGGAAAAGTTGTATTCGCATGGGAATATGATTACCACAATTCATGGAAAAGTTGTATTCGCATGGGAATATGATTCCCACAATTCATGGAAAAGTCTTTCCTATGACAAACATGAGAAAGTTAGTTTCCCATGAGGCAGGAATTACTCCATTTTTATTTTTTTTCCAAAAAGTCCCTTCAGCATTAAAAATGTATTAAAAATCTAATTTTTATTAAGAGTATAATAGAAATTATACATAACTTTCCTAAGAGAGTGGATGGTTAACCAAAAATAAGTATTTTGGAAATTTGTCACTTTTCCATGGTCAACCAAATATACCAAAAGTACTTTCCTAGGCATTCTCTTCCTACGAATCTACTTCCCAAGAATCATATTCCTAGGAAGGAAAATGCTTCTCGCGAACCAAACGAGCCCTTAAATCACAAGGGAGATTGCGGCGACCTCATGAAACCTGTTCTCCCAATTTGACAAAACACCCAATGTTTTAGAATCTCTACCAAAATTATGCTTTCAATTCTCTTTTTTCTAAAAGCCTAGGCAATTTTAGGGCCCAAAAAACCTTAATTTGACTTGAACCAAATGAATTTCGAACCACTCAAACCCAATTTCCAAGCCAAGAAATAGTTTCTTTTTATCATTTCCATTAATGGACCAAAAAAGTTCAAAACCTTAAACATATCGAAAGCATATTGCTTCATTATTCTTCTATTCTTTGCTGCCGCGCTTTTAATCTCCAAAACGCATATAATGAGGTAAAGAACTCTTTCATCATGAATTTCAAAGCATAAAAATATTGCATGGCATAATTCTCGAGAAAAGTCACATGAATCTTTTGACTTTTATTATATTTTTACTCATCTACACTTGATTTATTGTAGGATTACGCTCCACATCAATGATCAATGCAGCTTGAGCCTATGCCCGATGTCATTGACATAGGCAGGATTGTTGGGACTAGTGATTAACTGTGTATAGTCAGCATGTGCATGTGAAAGCAAAAGGTTAATCCAATTGGTTATTGCAGAAGCAAAGGCCAAGCATGATTGTAAGTTGAAAACAACCTAAGAAACAAATATGACTATGATAAACCCATCAAGTTCCGAACAAGGCATCAACTATGCCAAATAGGAATTAGGATTTCTATAATTGCAATATATATATATATATATATATATATATATTCTTTTGATTTTTATATGAATTTTTGGAAGCAAGAATAT
>JAOXJJ010000648.1:7109-25856 GCA_025769935.1 Phoenix roebelenii | reverse complement strand
CGATCTATTTTTGGAAGCAAGAATATAAAGAAAAGAACTACAAAATAAATTTAAATAGGAGGCTTTGAATCTAAACCAGAAACAGAAGGTAGATAATAATGAACTAGAAGGCTAAATCTAAACAAGAAGGCTAATCTAGAAGTAGAAAGTAAAAAAGAAAAGCTAAAACTAGGACAACCGGTTGGGTGCCTCACCAGCCAATCCCCTTGATTCAACTGAAGTCACATCAATTTTCTCTTGAGCTTCCCACGTATCTACGGACACTGCACCAACTTCTTGCAAGACCTTCTAGATTCAGACTTGAAGAAAAGGGATCCTTAGGGCTACACAAAAGCAACAAAGTCGCATCATAGCAAGATAAAGTTAGATGCCAAAGAAAACACTCAGAGATCTTCCAAATTCAATAATATTAACTATGATCAAAAAGAGGGGAAGAGAGGAGTATTTATAATGATCTAGAGTTTTTATATTATAAAAACTCATGGAATCCCTTAGAACTCGACGAGAAGTCAAAAAATTGCAAAAGAAGGCTTCTAAAAACAATTTATATGCCTTAAGAGCAATTTGGGCACTAAAAACAAGACCTATTTACCGTGGATATCAATTGGATGCATACTAATTGTTGTTCGACGACTTGTAGATTGACTGGGACTAAAAAACCAACTAAAGGTAGGTTTTCTGTCATAGAACTGTACTAGCTACGGCCTTGTCGCTATTAACATCTTTTGATAGAAGGTTCTAGTCGTCAGTTCACAACTTCAAATTAACTATACTAACATATCTTTCGAATTCTCACTATAGTTTTATTATTCGACCTCTGATTGACATGATAAAACTTATGCTAGAAAGCTTACTTGACAAAAAAACACTTTTGGAAGTGGTTTCATGATAAAATTCTATCTGTAACAAAGTTACTACTAGTTATGTCACCTCATAAGACTAAACATTTGAGCTCCTTGGGCACCCGTAGGTCAAGCGCCGGCCATATTTGTCCTTAGAAGTCAATTTAGTCTCTACTAGGGCCACTCTTAATACTACGTGTTGTTTCTTTGGCATTTTCATGAATCTCAAGGTAGAAATGTTTCTAGCCTATATCAATTACATCCTACATCAATAGTTAAAGTAAACCATATTTGAGATCACACTAACATTGATGGTTAAAGTGGCCCCACATGCTTCACACCCCATGTTAGTGGTTAAAGTGGTTCATAAAGGATATGGAATCCATCCATAGGTCTTATATAGTAAAATTATATAAATAGAATAAAATAGTATCTCTTTTCTAATAAATTACCATAAATACATAGGCAGTATGCATATTGAGATAGATTACCTGCAAAGATGAGAAAAATATAGAGAGAGATGATGAAAAAAGATGAATAAATAGATCTTACGCACCACATGGAGTACTCGTACCCATGAATCCTCCAAGAAATACTATAAAGTCTCCTCCTCATCTTAATCTCTCTCTTCTTCCTTCACTCTCATTTGTCTCCCTAGAAATGGCACTCTCTGCTTAGGATCCTTCAAACCCTATGCCTCTCCCCCCTTTATAGGAAAGAGTATGCCCATTTAAGAAATCCTAGGCCTCTTAAGCTACCACCCAAGGATTGAAATCCTAGGGGTATTTTGTTGTATCCTAGGGGTCCCTAGGTGTTTAGTAGCCACTAGGATGGAATTCTAGTTCTGGTTGGCTAACTAGGGAGAAACCCTAGTAGTAGGCAACCACTTAGGATATCCAAGGTCTGGCCGGCCATCCCTAGAGATTCTAGAAGCAATCGGCCACCTAGAGCTAGCCCCTAACAGCTAGCTACTCCAGCAAAACCATTGTATAGGCCAATCCAATCTACTTATTAATATGCCAACTCATATGAACCAATCCCTATATAAGGGATTGATTCACCTACTCAACAAATAGACCCTAAGCTTTGTGAGAACTCAAAAAAGATCCAAGAAGGTCGAGGTTGATGTACAAATGTGGGTTGCTAAAGTCAACTCAGGTCTCTAATATATCATGTCCCATCTTATTGGATGGGCTATGCCATAGACATAATAAATCAAAGTGGAGCAGCATCTCTATACATAATGATTTATGTCCGTGCTAATCCTAGGTAGATAGAGTAGATAGAGAAATTCTCGTTCATGCACAATAGTTGTTCTTGTATTTCAGTCTCTTCACCTTCCTTTCTCCTTAATAGTATGGTGGGGAAAATCATTGCATTATCAAATCCATAGCCAACTAATCTTATGGCCCATTAGAACCTTAGGTCAAATGCATAAATTATAGTTAATCAACGCACACATAGAACCAATTTTGAATAACCTTTGGTTATATTCAGATCAATTAGTAATATAGTATGAAAAATATATGATGTGTTCGCAAAAATGCTTTCACGAAACTAATCTCCCAAGTGCAGGAGAATCGCACAAGCAGGAGAATCGCACAAGCAGTAAAACTTGGAAGTCCGAGGTCGATTCCTCAGGGAGCGGTCTATGAATTATCAGTTTAATTTCAGATGTGATTTCAGATGGTTTATAGAAGTCTAGAGAAACTAATTAATAGATTAAGTTCGATAATAAAGAGATGGTTAGGGATCCAGAATTCCCCTTGATAATAGTACATTCAAGATATAAACTCTACAGTTTCTGATTTAAAAGTTCAAATGTAGGATAGATCTAATCATGGAATATATTGTTTGAACACACGAACTCAATTTCTAAGCATTCGTCGTGCCGGTTATGTCTACAACAAATCAAATGATAAAGTAATCCATGTATCAATAGATATAAACCATCAAAGAACTATCTACAACATAGGCAAACAAGAAACCAAAACATATCAAAAGATCTAAATTGAATAGAACAATAGTTTAGAGTTTACTTCAAGAAAGTAACAAGTCAAGGGTTCTCCCATCACCCTTGACCAAAGGGATTAGCCGGCCATCAACATAAAAAATCTCCCCTGTTCCTCTTCCCTTTTCTCTCTTTTCTTTTTTTTTTGAAGCAGAGCCTCCCCTATTTTTTTTTGTGTGGGAACAAGCACAACCTCCACCAGCCGAACAAGATCCCTCCCTTTTTATACAATCAAACCACTCCCAAAAACAAAACTTCCTCACAAATCAAAACCAAAAATTCCAAACTAAGGATGCTGGAATTTTGCTGGGAGGAGGAGGCCGTCCGGGATGCGCATCCTGGCTGGCCGCGGGATGCCCGGACGCGGGTTCCATGATTCTCGGACGCGGGTGCTGCTGTGACGTCAGGAGAGTGCTGAGAATATGGCCCGATTGAGAGGGATCAAGATCCCTTCTATGCACTGGTCCTCTGAAGGGAAGAATGGGATGTGTGGGGCGCTGGAACACTGCTGTGAATGCAGAAGATTGCTCGTGGATGGCTGAAATTCGGGAAGTGAATCACGGACGCGGGCGCTTGGGATAAATTCGGAATGTTGAGCCAAAATTGCTGGGATTCGGATGATTGAAACGCTGCTTCTGGTTTCCTTCTTTGGCCACGAAAAACTAGGAATGCTAGGCGTGGATGAGCTAGAAATGAAACTCGGACGGGTGAGGCCTAGACGCTTGGGAGAAGCAAACGTGGAAGATGAAGAGTTGGACACTAACGCTGGGAGGATACTGGATATGCACGCGGGAAGAAGTTGATCACAGGTGCGGGAGACGCGTGGACGACTGCGACACTTCACGGGATGCTGGGATCGCACACGGGCTCAGAAGCCGGATGCGAATGGAAGGAGGAAAACACGGAAGGAAGCTGAGATTCAGGATGAGTGAGATTTGGAAATTCCACACGCGGGAGAAGAGAATGGGCTGCACGAGGGTTCCATCGGGATGAGATGCACGGGCTGCTGGCTGCTGGGATTTGGTTGCAGTGAAGTGGACGGCTGAACTTAGTCTCCTTCTAGTGTGCAACTGGGGTTGACCCATGCGGTTGACTGGTCATCTATGGTGATGCATCTTTTTGGACCCGATGCGCATTTTAACTTTGATTTACGATCGCCTGCACCCCACAACAATATAATATTAATGCAGAGATTTTTATCATTATTTGTTGGCAATAATACTAATTTAAGTGATGTGTAGATCGCACTTTTGTGCTCTCAACAATATATTTGAATAAAATACTGCCTAAATCCAAGACTTCCATGTGTGGCATGTCTCTATTCTTATATGTATAGATTCTCTATAACAACCCAGGACCTCACCCAAAATGGCTAGCTGAAAGTTATTATTTGGGTTCCTTGATCCTGTATAAGTACCCAAGATCTACTCAGCGAATAACCGATGTGGGACTAAATACACGCCCGCACAAGTCCTCACATACTCTTCCCGTTCAAGCCCTGTCGTCCTCGTCAGGCTAAGGATTCAAATCTATTCAAATCTAATCACAAACACCACGATTGGCCCATGGTCAGCCCCAATGGATCCGTGCTGCAGTGCCTCCTAGTCCACGTAGGTTATGGGCCAGGTCCGCTCTAATACCATTTATAAATGGTATCAGAGCCAAGTTGGATAAATTCTACGATAAGAAAATCTGACATGATATGAGTGTAGGTGGATAGATATTAGGAACATTGGGACGTTAGTTTATGATGATTGTAACAACCATCCTATATACTTGTAATTAACTGGTAAGCTTATTATTGGCATGCTGCTATCTGATAGATATAGGTCAGGATGCCTCCATGTCGGATGAGAAAGACTACTTGCAGAGCTACTGATAAGGCAACAAACCCGTAAAATGGCAGTACACCCAAACAAGTTAGTAATATCCCTCAGTAGGAGAGGGTTGTAAGCCCTCAAACGGGACAGGAACTGGGCCTAGGCTAGGTTATGCAGACCATAGTGGGCCTTATACAAATGCAACAGCAGGTGCAACAGCAATTGCTCCAACAACAAGCACAGTTGCCCCAGACACAACCACAGCAAGGACGAGGGGAACAGTGTGAACAACGTAGCAATATAGCTGAATTTAAGAAGTTGGCTCCTCTAGCTTTCAAGGGGACTACCGAACTGTTGGAAGCAGACAATTGGCTTATAGTGATGGAAAAAACATTTGTTGTCTTGAGATGCCAGGATAATGAAAAAATTTTGTTTGCATCATACATGATGCAAGGTGAGGCATTCAACTGGTGGCGGATGTTGGAACATAAATATGAGTAGGATAGGGAGCCACTCACTTGGAAAAGATTTCGAGGAGCATTTTATGATAAGTATTTTCCTCGAAATGTAAGGATGCAGAAAGAACAGAAGTTTATTCATCTAAAGTAAAGAAATATGACTGTTGCAGAATATGAAGCTAAATTTATCGAGCTAGCCAAATTTGTTCCAAAGTTAGTTGAGGATGAGCTAGATCGAACGCATAAATGTGAGATGGGACTAAAGACTGAAATTAGAAAACAAGTGGTACCTTATGAATTGACTACCTATGCAGCTGTGGTAAATAAGGCTTTAATAATTGAAAGGAAAGTTAATGATGAACGGGTGAAGAGGAAAAGAAATCAAAAAAAGAGGAACAGATCAAATGAATTTCAGGGATAGAGCAATGAAAACACCAAGAGTTCAAGCAAGAAATCAATGAGTGACAACCTTAAGCAGATGAATAGCAATAAATATTTTAGATGTGGTAAGGCCCATGCTGACAAGGATTGCCATTGGAATATCGGTGCTTGTTTTAGATGCAGTAAGATGGGTTATAAAATTGCAGACTGCCCATAAAGAAACAAGAATAGATCTACTCGGATAATGGAAGGAAGCCAGGGGCCAAGAACCCAAGGAAGAGTATTTGCACTTATACAGCAAGATGCACAGACTTTTGAAGTATTGACGATAGGTATTAATCTAGTCCCAATATTTATTTCTATTTATTATTTAGCCATGCCCACTGCTCTTTGTTAGACAACTCATTATGCTGCTAGAAAAAGTTAAATAATTATATAACTTTTTTTTTTGATTAATTGTCTAAACAAGAATATGAACTTTTAAATTTCAAAAGTGTTCACATGGATTAAGACATAATATGAATGTACCAATAAGCACGTAATTCTAGAAAAAAATCTAAACTTGACACGAGTATGTTGAGGTTTAAATCAATATGTGCAGAGGAAGTGTGGTGAATGAAATTATTTGACATTGATCAGACAAGACGACTTTGATTTGAAGAATGTTATGACTCGATTTGGAAGAAGTATTCTCTACTTTGAAACTACATGTATGAAAATTCATGGACGAAATTTTTTTAAGGGGGAGAGGATGTGAGACCCTGGAACTGGGCCCGGTCCACTTGACTGGCCCAGCCCCAAGGTTTCGCCCTCACGTGCGACTAAGGGGGAGAGGATGTGAGACCCTGGAACTGGGCCCGGTCCACTTGACCGGCCCAGCCCCAAGGTTTCGCCCTCACGTGCGTCGCACGTGAGGGCGCAGGATGAAGGAGTCACCCCGAAGAAGTCGGATTCCCTAGTTTTTCTAAGGCTTCTTCCTCCTGTTGTGAGATCATCCAAAGAAGAGCTGCAAACCTCGAGTCTCCTCTAGTTTGGGCGATTCCTCCTTGGGCTGCCGGCCGAGAGAGAGTGAGAGAGAGAGAGATGTTGAAGCCGAGTTTCATCTTCGGCACAAGTGGTCTTCCTCTACCTCCATTGCTGCCAGAGAGGAAGAGAGCCATCAGATCTTCACCGGGGCTGAGGTAAGGTTTCTCAGCTTTCACCTCTTTGATGAAAAAAAAAGAAAGAAAGAAGAAGAGAGGGAAGAGGGGACTTACCCGTGTGCGACAGCGAGCATCGCCGACACCGCTGGTCCCCACCATGGGCTCTTCCTCTCTTGACCTCTCCCTCTCCTCTAGGGGAAGAACAAAGGGTCGGTCGCCGTCCTCCCGAGCCCTCTCTTCTTTACATGACGGAGAGAGGGTTGGCCACCGTGAGTCACGAGAACCGCCGACTGGCCGCAGGCGTAGTCGGTGCTGCCGGTCTTAGGCCGCCGCCCCTTTCGAGCTTCGGCATGGGGTCGCGCCTCCCCCTCCATGGTCACGGGAGAAGAGGGGAAGAGAAGAAGAAGAAAACGAGAAAATAAGGAAGAAGAGGAAGCATCGGGAGAAGAAGGAAAAAGGAAAAGGAAAGAAAACAAAAGAAAAGAAAGAAAAAGAAAAGAAATAAAAAGAAAAGAAATAAAAAGAAAAGAAAGAAAGAAAGAAAATAATAATAATAAAATAAAATAAAAGGAGGAGGGTGGTTTACGGGTATGAATCTGAATCCGGGGTGCTGGACACTTCTGCAGGGTCGGCCCTAGGAGGATGTTAAAATTTAAGTTATATATATATTGTGATGAAATTTTAAAAGAAAAATATGATTTTTGGATATTAGGTTCTGAGAGGGATTTGTAAGATTAATTGGATTTGTTGTGGATGGCGTTCAATGTAAGTAATGAACTGCCTTTTCTAGACTCTTTATTTATATAATATTATTTTGCATCGAATAAATTGTTAATAAATTTATGTGATTTATGAATTTTACGAGATGATGATTTGAATGAAAAATAGATATGTGAATTGGAATAATATTTTTCGGACTATTGCTATATTTACTGTTCTTGCATCATATATGCATATTTAGATCGGACTATGATATATCTATTATGTTACAAAAATTTTTTTTATGTGCATAAGATTTGGAACTCTCAGCCTGACTATGTTCTGGACCGTGCCAATTGGGGCTTATGCATTGGCAATTCTGGCCCACTTTGCAGGGTGTAAGTATAGTATTCTGGCCCACTTTGCAGGGTATAAGTGCGGTATTCTGGCCCACTCCGAAGGGTATAAGTGCGGTTCTGTTTCTGAACTAGCCACAGGATATAAGTGTGGTCATAGTTAAAGGCTGTTGAGTTGAATGTGATTTATTTCGAATCGGATTTATGATTATGTATATGGATATTTGAAAGATACGAATTTCAATGAAATTGAGTTTGGAAAGAAATTGAGTATGTCATTATGCTGATTCATCGTAATTTGTATTTATATTTTATGTTATTATATGAATTGACTAGTTAAGGTATTTATTACTTACTCGATTGTCTAGCTCATTATACAATTTTTTGTTGCTTTATAGATTCCAAGAACAAACCTATCAGGGTTTCTAAATGGGAGATGTTATGTGCACCAATATCCAAAATAGTGGGGGAGCATTTATCTTGGGCAGAATTTTGGTATAATACTTCATACCACCGATCCATCAAAGCATCACCATTTGAGGTTCTCTATGGGAGGCCGGCCCCTACACTTGTATCCTATGAAGCTGGAAGTTCACCTAATTATCTGGTGGACATGGAGCTTAAGAAAAAAGATGAAGTCTTGAGAGAGCTCAAGAAGAATTTGGCAAAAGCTCAAGAGCAAATGAAGAAGCACTTTGACAAAGAAAGGAGCATGGAGTTCTTTGATCCGGGTGAGTGAGTCTACCTCAAATACCTACCAAGAATGCACAAGGCTCTATCAAAGGCAACATTCAGCAACTTAAGGGCTAAGTATTTTGGTCCTTATCAAGTCTTGAAGAAGTGTGGGCAGCTTGCTTATAAGTTAGATTTACCAACCGAGGTTCTCTTCCATCCAGTTTTTCATGTCTCATGGCTTAAAAGAAGAATTGGGGATCCAAGAAAGGTGGTCAATAATTGGCCAATGGTGGATGAAGAAGGAAGGGTGAATGTTCATCCAAGTAAGGTATTGGAATACCGACAAGTGAGGAAAGAAGGTCAAATCTAAACCGAAGCTTTGGTGCAATGGACTGAAGATGCCACATGGAAAAACATCCAAGTTCTCAAGGAGAAATTTTCAGAGCTGGACCTTGAGGACAAGGTCCGTATTAAAGGGGGGAGGAATGATGAAGACATGAAGAAAGCCATGAGAAATGCAACAAGAGAGCCGAAGTAAAGAAAGCCAAGCAAATGTATTGCTTGGATGGCGACTTGCAAGGATCCAATGCCATTGGGTTTGAGCCCACTTTGCAAGGAGGCGTACAAGGCACAAAGGACCAGCAAGGAGGCATAGCATATGGAGAAGAGCATGGCATGTGGTTTCCTAAATCTTAGGGAGAGCAATCAACCATTTGAATTTAAATTAAAAGGCATGTGGATGAACCATTGGAATTTAAAGACATGTGCATGGGCTTGGAGGTTAACTTGGTCATCTCTTGAAAGAAGGAGGATCTTTAGGCTTTAGAATTACTATTTTGAATTTGAAATTTGAGTTTGAATTATTTTTCATTGGAAGAGATGGCTGAGATCCTTAGGAGGTCCTTTAAATAAGCCTCTCATGTAATTTGAAAGGGATCTTTTGAATGAATAAAAAAATTCTGGGCATTAGCTCTAAACCGACCCATGAAAATAGGTGCTAGCTTGAGCTAGTCCTATCTCTAAATCCCATCGCCATCCTTTGATTTTTGGTGCTGCCCTGAGGTGGTCCATTAATCCCATCTATCCATCATGCCATCAAGCCCCAACCATCCATCCTACCGTGGGCATTCATCCAACACTTTGGTGAATCCTAGCCACCCAACACACTATCAACACATCACTTACCATCCATCATTTGAGGGCTTCCATCATCCGGCCTGACGCCAACTAAGGGCCCGAAGGCCCTTTTTCATTCAGAACAGGGCAGAACCCTAGTCAACCATGGAGGAGAAGAAAGAGTCCTCCTCCACTGCAACCTCCGTCAGAGGCTAGGATAAGCCTAGCCACCACTCCTATTTAAGCCATCAACACTCTTAGGTCTTCTTCACCAATAAATCTCACAGCCGCCATTGTTTTTCTCTATTTCCTTTCCTTGGTTGCCGACGGCTTGGATTCATCATGCCGCTGGGAATCAAGGTCAGAGAGCTCACCAAAGCAAGGTAAGGCCTTGGTCTTTTTCTTTCTTTTGTCTTCCTCTTCTCTCCACAACCTCAAACCACCACCACCGGTGTCGATTTTGCCAAAAATCAATTGAGAAGAAGAACCCTTGTTTTCACCCCTATTTGTTTTCGCTTTTCTTTTTTATTCTAGCTTCCTCTGTGGCTGGTATTCATCGTTGAGACCTTCACCCCATCTCTATGTTGGCCCCTAATAGCCATGGCCGGAGTCCCAGCCACTAGGATATCTTGGTTTCATGGGTTAAAGGGGCTCGAAGCCCTATTTTAGGAGGATTTTTTTCGCCACCGGCCACCGGTTGCCGTCGGCTGCCTTCCATAGTGGGCGGCCATGGATCTCCTGACCCCAGGCATCACCGCAACCACCTTTTCTCTCTTCCTCTTCTCTGGCTAGAGAGAGACTTTGTTTCTCTCTTCTCTCTCCTCCTCTCTTTATTTTTTTTCTCTCTTCTCTCTCCTCTCTCCTCTCTCATTTTGTTTTCTTTTCCTCTCTTTCTCTCTCTTTGCTTGGATCTATGGACCATAGAGAAGGGTCCTAGCCTTCTCAATGGATCTTTAGGTGACCCTCCGGAGAGAGAATCTTGAACCTCGCTTGTGGCCATGTAGCTCATCAATTTTAGCCCAACCATTGTCGAGTACCGTTGGACTCTATTATCCTAAATTCCTATTGTATTATCTATGCCATGGTATGATTCTTATTTTATAATTTGACTAGTTGGATTAGCTAAAGCAGACCAACCCAAATTGTCGAGCATTGCTATTTAATCGATCCTATCCTTTCTTCACCCCGACTATTGTCAGCTACCATTAAATTCATAATTGATAACTCCTGATCTATTATCCTTTTCTTGATTGGATATATATTTGTTGATCAGATGGATTGAGTTTCGTTATGCTGACCAATTTGAATAGTCGAACATTGCCATCTCGCTGACCTCATATATCATTCTATATGAATCCATTTTTATAGTCAACTCTAGTTTTGTATGGAAGTATAGTCATTCAGACCTTGTTAGAATTGGTCACCTCTGATCTCTATCGAAACTCTTGTTTTGATCTATTTTGGGACTTCCAGCTGCCAGTCATCGCCGATCGCCTGTTGTCCAACCATAGGTCCCTGACCCCGAGAACCACCCCTCTTCCTTGGTTAGAGAAAGAAGTTTCCTTACTCTCTCTTATTTCTCTCTCTTTTCCATCCTTTCTCTCTCTATTTATCTCTCTCTCTACACGATTTGGGGCCCAATAGAGGATCTCAGGTCTTTACTTTGTAGACTCCAGATTGGCCCAAATAGGAGGTCCGGACTGGCTTAGTTGTGACCATCAACATGTTAACTTTTACCTAATCTTTGCTGGCATCCTAATCATTATTGGATTCCACTAGATATGGCCTTCCTCGATCGCTATAAGTTACCTATACTTTGATTTGATCTTTGATTGGATAGAATGAACTTGACCGAATCAGTTGGATTGTTGGGCCTTATCGCTTGATCAGCCCTATCCTTCTTCATCCTTATCTAGCATGAAGTTCTATCTCTCTTCATTCAGTTTCCAATTGACTCCAATGTGAAGATCCTGAACTATCCCGGTACCCGAGCGATAGGCCGGCCCATTACCTCAACCCTTATCAAGTCTCTTGAAAATTCGGTCATCATTGACCTTTATTGAGTTACTTAAATCATGTCTGATCTTGACTAGTTTAATTCACCTTGTTCAGACTAACCTATGCAGTCGGGTACCACCATCTTATTGACATTGCCTTTTCTCCATCCTTATTTGGGCATAAGGTTGTATCCATAATAGTATCTTAATTTTTAACATTGCTTGGCTTTTATGATAATAAAAAAATAATGGTATTTTAATGATTTAAAAAAAGGTAAATTTAATTCATCTAACAGAAGTAAGATTTTTGAAGCGAGAAAAGATAAGTAACTTCATGTTTCAAAATGTGTTTTTTAAATTATGGTAAAATAATAATTAGTTTATCGAATATGATTGTTATATTATTTTATACTTGGTCAAATGGGCCAAACATATTATAGTTACGATAGTAATTATTTTTAAAATATGATATGAGTTATGTTATCAAATTTAGAAAGTATAATAATAAATTATAAAATTTATTATTATATATATATATATGTATTCTCAGCATAACTATGATCAGCCCCGCCAATAAAAATTATTTATTGGCCTCGTCAACTTGTAATATGAGAAACTAGTTTTGACACCAAACCACCAATGATTAGAATATTGGTATTTTGCATTTCGTGCATTCTGTATCTGACCCATGTCACTAGGTATTGTGTCCATAGCCTGATATTGGATTTCTAGTATCAGTTTTTAAAAAATAATAATAAATTTTAAATGGGATATATATATTATTCAAAAATTAATTTATTTCCTATCAGTATGATTCTCTTTAATTACTTATTTATTTAGCATGCTTAGACCCCACTTTTTGGTGTTATGTTACTTATTGGGCTAGTGTAGCTTATTATTCTTTTTTTATTTATTTTTTAAATTTTGAATTATGATTTCTCTAGACTTAGGCGAATGCGCTAGATCTTCTAAAAATATTCGCAATTATTGGAGTTCTAGTTTAGACTAGTTTAGTTAAAACAATTTATTTGATTTGAATTAGTTAGCATATTTTAACTTATGTCACTTTGGAACAATTGATTATGAGAATGATTTTATTTAGATGTCGATTAAATTAGTTTTTGAAGATCGAAGAATTATTATTATTATTGCTTTGAGATTATTATGACTTGATTTGTAGCCTTGCATGCTTGCATGGTGTACGTTTGTTACCCTTTGGGTTCGGGCGTGATAGTGAAATTACTAACTCTAGTAGCATTTGTAGTACAGTATCAATGTAGATGTTTGCATCCGTCTCTAAACTTGGAGCTCCAACTCTTGAATATAGCCAATTATCTTGACCATATGATTAGTGATAGACGCACTCTAGTAGCTTAGTGTTTATCAACGCCCTCGAAATCTTAAGGTGTGCAAGCCTTTGCATCCACCAAATATTTCATGAACATTAAATATCTATTTTTATTTTCTTATTTCGTGATATGACAATATCCGACATACTAGCTAGAATAATAATCTTTGGTTTTTTATTGGTATAGTCCACTTCTTAGGTGCTTCTTTTTGTTGATCCATAAGGTCAGCACCTCAAGAATATATTGGCAAAACCTCTGTTAACACCCAATTAAGATTATTAGCGAACAACACTAAATCCAACATACAGCTCTAGACAGTATAGTTAGGACCATCTAACTTGTCTTCTCTAGAAATTTTTATTAAAGGATTAAAAATGCCGATACTCATTTCTATACCAAAAAATAGTAATAATGAGCCAAATGCATATAAAATATAAACATAATCTGTAGAAAATATGCTGCATAATCTAAGTTCTCAAGCATACAGTGTTGCTCACATGTCACATCAGACTTAGTACACCTTTACCTCTAAGGTGACTGATCATGAAAGCGGCCGACCTTTGAGATAGATCGAACTATCCCTTCAATTCTAAGTGATTATCATCACCTTGCATACTAGTATTGATGGTGATAACTCTTAGCTTTGGACACTTGACTTTCTATCTTAGCCCTTATGGAATATAACTTGGGGTCATCATTCTACCAATCAATTAAACGTGGCCTACCATCTCAATAATCAAGAATCAAAAATTTATGGTGAGCTCTTCTTGGGCATGTATCGCCATTCGATATGCTCCCTCCATATTCACATACAACTAAAAGCATATTAACCAAAATGAGGTTGGCCTCTACTTGGGTATGTGGTTACTGACCATATGCTAGCATTTTATATAATAGATAATGGAGGGCTATGATGACCAGTAGTGTACTTGGCCTTATATATGCTTAGTATAAAATCTCACTAGGGAAAAGTTAGCTTCAATAATCTAATCATTAGGACACCACCAATGATGATCTAAGAGGATCATCAGACTTGACATGATCACTTTGGCCACTACAGTAGGGCTGGATAAAGTCCAAAAATAAGATTTGCTATATCGAGAAGCCGAATTGTATGCCAAACTTTGAGGGATATAACTTAGTCATACTATGTCCGATTAAGATAATCTTTTTTTTCAAAAATTAAGTAATTTTTTTTGCGATTTACAATGTAGTGCCACACCCTAAAGAAGGTAAGAAGGTTGTGCAACTAGTGATCAAGCCCAAATTCTATCATTTTGGCCCCAAAATAAATCGGTCAGACCAAAAATTCTTTTTTAGTACAGATTTTGATCAGACATATCTTTCAGTTCATAAAGAATTAGGCACCATATATGAGATAAAGTTGATGTTAGAGTCGAGATCTACCTTATAAAAGATTTTAGCTTTTTGTATTTATTTCTACTAATTATATCTATTTTTGAAAAGCTTGTCCTATTCAAACTAGGAGAGGAGTCGGATTGAAATTATAAAAGAATGGATCTTTCTGTTATAAATAGAGGTTGTATACTTCAATTTTTGAGTCATCATCAATCAAAAAGGGGGAACATAAACTCTACTTACATCATTAATAAAAAAAGGGGAACATAAACTCTACTTATGCCATATATTTTATAAATGTGGCATGCATATTCATGTTAGAATCATGTGATGTTCGCATGCAAGTTATAGTAAATTTATATCATACATAAAATGCATGACATACAGATGTGCAAAATCATAGGAAATCATGTAAATTATAAGTTTTAAGTTGTAGTTAGAGCCCCTATAATGATGGGATCTCCCCTATAATGATGGTGGTGCCACAAATACAACCACATATGTAAATTTATGCAGCAATTGATCCATGCCACCATGCCCCTCTAATGCATCCTATTCTAGTCCACAAAGTCTTCTAATATGAGAAATATAAAAAATTGGTGGCCTACAAGTGAAAAGCCAAGTGTGTAATCCCTTTAGAATGGTCTAATAAAGCATCCTAACAATTGATTTCTAGAAATTTAAATTTAAACCATCAAGTAAAATAAAGTTATAGATATTCACGCCATCATACCACAATGACACATATGGCAGTTATATTCATCCTCAAAGTTTAGTGCATCTCTTATACAAAAACATACAATCACAATGCATCTTGGATGCAAAACGTATAAGCATGGCATTTTGTCAAAAAGAAAATGCAAATGAGATCAGGACCACCCATTGAACAGGCTCCTCTATTAGGATGGTTTATGGATTAGTCCCACCAATCCAATAAAATTAGACCATCATCTCATGATGCTAATCATGATAGAGTTCTTAGTTACTTAACATCATCTCATGATGCAAGTGGAAACAATGTAGTTTATCAAAAAATTCAGCAAACACCAATTTTAAAGTAAAGTGCATCTCTTTTCCTCAAATCTGGAATAATTAAACAATGATTGATGATAAGTGATGAATCTCAAACAATTTTTCAATAGGCAAAAGTGCCCTAGAACCAATCTAGGTTATCTTCTAGTTTACAATCATTACAATTATCCGATGTAAAATAAATTAAGAGAAAGTGGACACTCATAAAATCTGATAGTAATTAGTGATTTAGAGCTATTTTTGATAATCTGATTACAAAGTAGTGGATTGTAATCACTGTAGCAATATATGGTGTGTGGATCCTGACTGAATTCACATCCCTTTTTTTGTGATTGGAATCCAACTTGATCTATACCAAGATCAGAGATTAATAATATCAAAAAAGATTGGATTTTAAAGAAAACATGTAACTAAAAGTTGCTACAGTGCTGTCTATGGAGCTAAAAATTGGGGCTACACTCATGCCAATAAGTTGGCTAATTAAGCTGACGTAATGGCATACCTACGCACCATTAAGTAGGCTCATAGTCATAGACATGCCTAGTTGGATGCCTAAGAGGCCCGACCTAATAGGAGCATGGATGCTTACATCCAGTCTCAAAAATATTAGATTTATTAGAGGCCTACTCCAACTAGAATTCCTTTGATACTTACCAATTTTAACTCCACACCCAATTAAATAGTTTTTGTATGACCCTATCCTTTTTTAGATCTGATTAGAAGTAGTTTAAGGGGTTGTTAAAGGTGTTTGGAGAAGGATGAGTCCTCCTCCTCCTCGGACTCTGCTAGAGACTAGGAAATCCTAGTCTCCGCTCTATATGAGCTCCTCCCATCCTCCCCATCCTGCCCCACTAGAAAGCCAATCCCAATCGAAACCTGTCACCGGATTTTTCTTGAACTGCTCCTCGATCGCCGATTGCAATCGTGTTGCTGCCGCTGCCATTCACCACCAAGAAGCCAAGTAAAAAAATCAAAAATCTTTGGATAACCCTTCTCCCCCTCTTTCGCGAACTTTGAAGGTTTGTTTTCGGCAGGTGATTGCTGGAATTTGGCCGAGAAGAACATGTGCTCTATTTTTTCCTATTTTCTTTTGATTTCTTTGATTTCATTTGTTCTTTCTGGACAGTAACGCTGTCGGATCTTGTTGCCGAGGTCTCTTCCTGATTCCTCACGATGGTTTGCAGTCGTAGTCGAGGCTCCCATCACCGAGATGTCTAGGTTTTATGGGTTAAGGGGGATTGAAACCCTTTTTTAGGAGGGTTTTTTCCTCGGCGTTGGCTACCAGTTCCCGTTGGCCCATGTCCATAGTGTCGGTCGTGGGTCTCTAACCTCAGGCACCACTTACAACCACCTTCTTCCCTTCCTCTTTTTTGGTTAGAGAGAGATAAGCTTATTCCCTCTCTCTTTTTACTCTTCTTTTCATGCTTTCTCTTTCTTATTTTTCTCTTCCTACTGAACTTCTCTCTCTATAGGACTTTTTCTCCCTGCTGGACTTTCTCTCTCTACTCTTTTTAAGGTAGTTGTATCCAGCAGGGACTCTTCACAGTGATTTTGAATTAACCTTGGTGAATGGTCCTGATTTCAGGCCGTCGGGTGGCGTGTCAGCCCCCACTTTGGCCTCTGCCAAATATTGTTATATTTGATCGTTCCGATCTTTATTGAATCATCTATGCCCTAGTATGACCATGATTTGATGAATTTTACTTTGTTTGGACCGACTAGAGTATCGGGCACTCCCACTTGGTTAGCGGTATGAGGGTATTGAAATTTAAAATTTTTATTATTATGATGAACTTTAATAGAAAATATAATTTTTGAATATTAGGCTTTGATAAGAATTTTGGGATTATTGGATCCATTAGTTAGATTGTGTTCGCAAGGTAAGTAATGTATCATTTTTTCTAAATTTATCAGCAATTATTAAATTATTATATTCATGACTTTTGAGCAGTATTATTCATGATGCATGAATTTGATGGATAGTATATTATTACAAAAATGAGATTTTAGAATATTATGACAATATATGATCTTATTATGGATATGATTGATTGATTTTGATATTGCATGATTTTAAAACTAAAATATGAAACCTAAAACTATTTGAATTTCAACCTGGCTATGTTGAGAACTCCGCTAATGGGGGCTAGTACGTTGGCACATGATTTATCCTAAAGATTGTGTTCAAGATGATTAGCGATATATTGCCAGCAGATCAGCAGTCCTGAAGGACTTTGCAGCAAGATGATACACAGCTTATTGTAAGAAGATTAGTCGGTGTTATGATCCTGCCACTAGATGATGTGGTCATAGTTTATGATCGATAAGATAAATTGAATATTTGAAAATATTTGAATCTATGAACAAGATTTAATATTTTAAGAAGAATTTGATCTGTATATTAATACTGTATATATGCTTATTTTCTGCAAATTATTATCTATTTGATTATCTAATTTATTTAGCTAAAGTGATCATTACTTACGGGGTTATTTAGCTCATTATATGATTTTTTTATTTTTTTTATAGATTCAGAGAGCTAGCCTACTGGAGTTTTCAATATGAAAGGGCGACTAAAACTATGATATAAGTTATCTTATATTAGAGTTTATTAAATTAATATTTTACCTTAGACTAATGTTAGAATTGTGAGACATTATAAGTTAAGTTAGTTAATAAAATAAATATTGCATATTATTAATTAAATTATTTTCAATACTTGATTTTGATATCATGATGAGATGCCTTGCATATTTGTAGGGAGAGTTCCTTATGAGTGTGCATGGGTTGCTGCGACCTCAGGCTCGCCAATCTCGGGTCTGGGGCATGACAAAATATATCATAAATTAGTTTGCATGAGTTTTACAATCTCTAAAAGATTACTGGATTGCTAAATTGATGTCATAATCTATATAGCTTTATCTCAAAATCATCTGCAGCACAAACTTGAGTCCTCTCTTAAAACACTTAATTGCTTATACGCACATTGTTGCTGTGTTACTTTGAAAACTGAACACACTTACAATTTCTACTACAACATACTTACTGCATATCTGCGAACAGTTGTTGTATCAAATATAAATTCTGAAAACTATGCACTTCTACTTATAATCTGTGTTGAAAAAAAAAACTTAAATGTGCACGCGGCCAAAAATCTCGGGCCGCGTGCGCATTTGAGGAAAAGGTAACGCCACCGGCGTTATGCATTTGAAAATGGATGCGTTTGAAAATGCATCCGCAAAAGATCATTTTGCCCCTGTAAAAATTCCTATATAAATCCCCTATTTCATCTCTTTTGACACATGAAAAATTTGAGAAAAATAGTGAAAAAATTCTGAAAAAATTCTTCTTCCTCTTAGCCACTTCTCATTTTTGTTTTTACATTTTTATTCAGTTTATTTTATTCTTTGCATTACATTCTTTGCTGGATCTACAAGTCCGATCGGATTCGCTTTGACTTCTTCCGAGACGTGCCGAAGAAGAAGTTGTAGGGTCGTCGTATCTCCGAGA
>JAOXJJ010000647.1:201752-211895 GCA_025769935.1 Phoenix roebelenii | reverse complement strand
CGCAAGGAAGATTCAAATGGCTAGCGGCTGAAATTCTTTTCTCTTCTCACACCAATGAAAGCTTCCATGTATGGATAAGCCTTAGTTGGTAAGTTGTTTAGGAGATCAATTAGGAGATTGAAGGTTTAAAAAAGTCGTTATCTGGTTTAGAGTCCAACTAAATTCGGAGTTGTAGTCCTTATCTTTTTCTAGCCTCCCTCTCTTTATAAAGGGAAGGTTTGAAGAATAAAGTTCGAAAAATATTGGAATTCATTCGAATAAGGCCCCTTTGTTTCGTGAAGAGAGACACTTCTTCCTTGGCGAGATGCCAACAAGCTGAAGGAAAGGGGTGAGACTTCTCTTTTCTTCCCACCCGGTTGATTTGGTTTGGGTGAGACTCCCACAACCATTTCTTCCTTATTCCCCTTTTCGAATCCAAGTTTCTTCCTGTTTAAATCCATTGAAATCATCCCACCACCATCTAGCCTTTTCCCCATGCCTCCCATATTCCAAATCCCATCACTTTTCATTAAAAATCCACATCCAGATAAAGTTCTCCGGGATCAGCCCGTCCGTGAAGTTCAGGATTTTCTGAACGAGTCAACTCCCCATCTTCTCGAGTTGACTCTAAAGTTGACATGAGTCGACCCCAGAGCTTTGCAGGTCGACCCCGCCTAAGACAACAGAGAGCCAGTTCTCCTGATATGCTCTGTGAGTCGACCCCTTTAGAACTCGAGTCGACTCCAGCCCTACTCGAGTCGACCCCCATGATGCTTGAGTCGACTCCAACTGAACAATCGAAGAATCCATTTCTCTGGATTCTCTGAGAGAGTCGACCCCAGCTTGTTACGAGTCGACCCCGCTCTACCTTGAGTCGACCCCAGCTTGTTACGAGTCGACCCCGATCTGCCTCGAGTCGACCCTAGTTACAGGTCGACCCCAAGACAGCCATAGCAAAGAAAGTCTTCTGCAATCTCCTTCCGCCCCTGCGCCATATGAATAGCTCAAAGTTGAAATCACTAAGACTAGATTACACAATATTAAGTCTAGAGGTCTTCCACCGTAGTAGAATTGCTAAGATCTTTCCGGCGTTGATTTATCTTGACCGAACACAATGGGCAAATTGCATCGGGGGGGCTGGACTTCTCTATTAGCATGAGATGTTGTAGGGTAGAGGTGGAGTTGGGTACCAATAACTGTTAGGTGAGGGCCCAATGATGACTTTACTTCTATGGAAACTACGGTGGGTCTGACTTAACCAAGGAACAGGATCAATAACTGTTAGGTGAGGTTCTTATGACTTGGAGACCAAGTAGGCAACAACTTGCTTGAGAAGTATTGTACAAAGAGTTGTACACTCATCATTTATGTATCACCAATAATTGTTAGGTGAGGTGCATGTAAATTGGTGGGACCGTAGCACCCCACTTAAAATCTAGAGTCGCAGGTTTCCGTACCCTTATCAGGGGAGTGTGAGAGATTCGAGAAATAGTAGGAGGATTTGATCCTGTTTTGTTTTAAAAGGTTCCTAAAACAAATAGAAATTCAAGTACAAAATTCTAATTAGAATTTTTACTCTCTGCAGATAAAATGTCAGCCTCTAATTTCTTGACCCGCATCCTTGAATACAACCGATTTACCGAACCCAATTATAAGGATTGGCTCCACAACTTAAAGATTGTTTCGAGTTATGAGAAATTAGGATATGTGCTAGACCATGACATCCATGTGTTACCAACCAGTCCGACTACTGAACAGCGTGAGACGCATGCTAAGTGAACGGACAACGACAATAAAGTTAGGTGCTACATAATGGCATCCATGTCCAATGAGCTACAATGGCAACATGAAAACATGAAGACTGCCAAGGACATATTGCGTCACCGACAAGAGTTGTATGGTGAGCAGAGTCGCATAGCTCGGTTTGAAGTGTCCAAGAGGCTCTTCAAAGCCAAGATATGCGAAGGGCAGTCTGTCCATGATCATGGTCTGACCATGATAAAGAACTTGAAAGAGCTTGAGAAGCTCGGCATGAACATGCATAATGAATTGCAAACTGATTTGATCTTGCAATCCCTTCCTTCTTCATACGGGTAGTTTATTGCAAACTACCACATGAATAAGATTGAATGCACCAAACTCAAATTGTTAAATATGTTAGTAACAACTGAGGGAGCCTTGAAGAGTTCAAGAGGCATAGTTCTCGCTGCCGAGTTCACTTCTACTTTCAAGAGAAAGTCTACTTGGAAGAAGAAGTTCACAAAGAAGCAGAAGATCGAAAAGAAGCCAAAGAAAGATGTTCCAAAGAAAAAGGCTGCAGACAAAGGAAAGTGTTTCCATTGCAACGAAGACGGTCATTGGAAGAGGAACTGTCCAATCTACATGGGGAGCATAAAAGGCAAGAAGGGTGACACGCCTTCTGAAGATATGTCAGATATGCTCGTAATTGAAACTAATCTAATGGTTTCTTCTACTTCCAGTTGGGTTATAGATTCTGGTTCTAGTGCTCACTTGGGCACTACTATGCACGGTTTAAAAAAAAAGTAGAAGGCTTACGGAAGGTGCGATAACCCTCCGGATTGGCAATGAAGCAAGAGTTGTTGCTGTTGCTGTGGACACCTACCCTCTGTGATTGCCATCTAGATTTAGTTTGATACTTAGAGACTATTATTATGTACCTGCTGCTAGCAGAAACTTGATTTCTGTATCTTTTCTAGCATAGAAAGATTTTGAATTCAATTTCAATAAAGACTATTGTTCCGTTTATTTGAGAAATAAAATAGTTGCACGTGGTTTTATGATTGACAGTCTCTATCACTTACATTTGGATGTGTTTGTGAATATATCTGAGCAAACAGTGAGTACCATAGGATCTAAAAGATCTAGAGATCAGATAAATCAAAAGTATTTGTGGCACCTCAGGCTTGGTCATATAGGAAAAGATAGAATAAACAAATTGAAGAAACATGGGCTTTTAGGCTCATTGACTTTCGAGTCATATCCAATTTGTGAATTCTGTCTTCAAGGAAAAATGGCCAAATTATCCTTTGTAGGACACAGGGAGAGGTTCACTGAAATACTTACCCTAGTACACACTGATGTGTGCGTCCCATTCGATGTGCAAGCTAGGGAAGGTTATTCTTACTTCATAACATTTACTGATGATTATTCTTGGTATGGATATGTATATCCTATAAGATACAAGTCTGAAGATTTTGAAAAGTTCAAAGAGCTCAGATCTGAAGTAGAAAAACAAACCGGAAAACTCATTAAGGTTCTTCGATCAAATTGATGAGGCGAATACCTTAGTGGAGAGTTCTGATATTGTCTCAAAAAAATGGTATAGTTTCACAATGGACCCCTCCTGGTACATCTCAACTCAACGGAGTGTCAAAGAGGAGGAATCGGACCCTATTGGATATGATCAGGTCCATGATAAGCTTCACTGATTTACCCTTATTCCTTTGAGGAGATGCCCTACTTTCAGCAATACACATATTAAATAGAGTTCCCTCTAAATCTGTTCCTACCACACCATAAAAGATATGGCATGGTAAGAAGCCAAGTCTTGGTCATCTCAAGATTTGGGGATGTCCAGCCCACATCAAGTGACAATAGGCGGACAAGTTAGAGACTAGGACAGTTAGTGCTTGTTTTATAGGATATCCTAAAGAGTTATTAGGATACAATTTTTACATCCCAGACGATTATAAAGTGTTTGTGAGTCGACATGCTGTCTTCTTGAAAAAACAGTTGATCCTTAATAAAGGCAGTGGGAGAAAAATCGAGCTCCAAGAGAAAGTCTCTGAAGAGCAACAAGCCACTATCCCAGTAGAACCTATTCATCTAGAGCCAGTACATGTAGAACCTCCTCCACCCCGTAGATCTAGTAGGATTTTTCATCCTTCTGAAAGATACTTAGGTATGCTTGCAGAGGAAGTAGAGGAAGTGTTCCTCATGGAAAATATGGATCATTGTAAGGATCCCAATACCTACGACGAGGCGATGTTAGACATCGATTCTGAGAAATAGCTGGAAGCAATGAAGTCAGAGATAGACTCCATGCACTCCAACCAAGTCTGGACCTTAGTAGATCCACCAGAAGGTATAGCACCGATTGGGTGTAAATGGATCTACAAGAGAAAATTAAGTTCGGGTGGCAAGGTAAAGACCTATAAAGTAGGCTAGTGGTAAAAGGTTATAATCAGTGCGAAGGCATTGACTATCAGAAAACCTTTTCACCTATAACCATGCTGAAGTCCATTCGAACATTGCTTGCCATTGCAGCATTTCATAATTATGAAATCTAGCAGATGGATGTGAAAACTGCTTTCTTAAATGGATATCTTGAGGAAGATATCTATATGAAGCAGCCTCAGGGTTTCACTTTCAGTGATGGAGATCACAAGGTCTGCAAACTGCAAAGATCCATTTATGGACTAAAGCAAACATCTCGGAGTTGGAACACTTGTTTCAATGATGTAATCAAATCATTTGATTTCATCAAAAATGAAGAGGAACCATGTGTATATAAGAAGGTTGGTGGGAGGGCTATCATATTCCTCATCTTGTACGTGGATGATATCCTCCAAATAGGGAATGATATTCCCATACTAACTTCGGTCAAGGTATGGTTGTCTAAGAAATTCTTCATGAAAGATCTAGGGGAAGCATCCTATATTTTGGAGATTAAAGTCTATAGAGATAGATCTAAAAGGATGCTTGGTCTGTCACAGAAAATATAAATAAAGAAAGTACTGAAGACGTTCGATATGAAAAATTCTAAAAGGGGATTGTTACCTCTTAGGCATGGGATTAATCTCTCCAAGAAGATGTTCCCCAAAACATCTGAAGAGATTGAACGAATGAGCAAGATCCCTTACGCTTCGACTATAAAGAGCCTTATATATGTCATGCTATGTACATGACCTGATATAGCACATGCTGTGAGTGTTACGAGCAGATATCAGTCGAATCCAGGCGAAGAGCACTGGACAGCTATGAATAACAATCTTAAGTACTTGAGAAGGACTAAGGATATGTTCTTGATTTTTGGAGGAGGATTTGAGTTAAAGGTAGAAGGATACACAGATTCAGACTTTATGACTGACCCTGATGATAGAAAGTCTACATCAGGATATGTGTTCTTGAGCAATGGCGAATCGATAAATTGGAAGAGTTCCAAACAACCGATCATTGCAAATTATACCATGGAAGCTAAATATGTTGCCGCATCGGAAGCTGCAAAGGAAGCATTCTGGTATAAGAAATTTGTTGAAGAGTTAGGCGTAATATCATCAGATGCCATTACACTCTACTGCGACAACAATGGCGCCATAGCACTAGCTAAGGAGCCGAGGTCTCACCAGAAGTTCAAGCTCATAGAGCGATGATATCATCTGATACGCGACTACCTCTAAAAGAAATATGTAGAGGTACAAAGAGTAGACTCCATAAACAATGTGGCGGACCTACTCACTAAGAAGCTGAGTCAGCAAAAGATAGAAGCACATATTGAGAAGATGGGGCTAAGATATATGTCTAATTGGCTTTAGTGCAAGTGGAAGATTGTTAGAAGTATGCCCTAGAAGCCAATATGGCAGACGCATTGTATTAATTCTAGAACATAACAATTGTACTTGATCATTTTATTCATCAATAAAATTAGGTCTTCTTTTCATTCATGTTATTATGTGTCCATGAATCGTCCTAGGAATTAATGAGATAACAACACATATTTTCAAAAGTTGATAATTTAAGATATGTGTCATTAGGTAATTCCTAAACTGCTCCTGATCAAAGGATCATCACGTAGGACGGTGATCGATCCAATAAGATTAGTGCACAAATCACTTTTCTTGATGGACAAGTCTTAAATCCATAATGTGGCAACACTGGGGTGATTGTGCAAGTGCTTGTTAAAGAACAAGGGTACTGAGCATGACCAAAGTAAGAAATCACTTGGATATCTATCCACTCATCAGTGACTAACTTGATGCTGCAATTGTATGACTAGTACTTAGACCTGCGATGCCTCAGCTAATCACGGTGAGGTTGCTGTAGTTTGATAAGTATATAAACATTGGCCCTAAGGGTTCTTGTAGTGTAGATTGGCTGCAGTAGGTTCATTATCGGATTAGGGCTGCATCTAAATGGGATCTATCCATCTTAATAAATTAGGAGAGATCCTATGTGATTTATTAGACTAAGTTCGAAAGACCTTGGCCAGGGTAGTTCTGAAAAAAGGATTTTTCAATCTCGAACTTGAGTCAAATAAATCCGATATAAGACAGTCAATGGGGTTTGACGAGTAATCCATAACCTCCATCATATCGGGATCCATGATAGAGGTACTGTATCATACCCTAACTGCATCTAGAGGTTCATCTCTTTTGTTTTGCTGGGTTGTCACTATATGCTGCTAGGTGTCACTAGCGGATTGTGAGACTCGAAAACATTCACTTTGTGATCAGTGAACCCTAAGAGTAGAGTTGAAATCGTTTCAATCCATTGAAAAGAGTTTCGATGATATTATGATAGAGATCATAATATATCTAACTACCAGTCAGAATAGAACCTATGGGGTCACATACATTAGAGGTTTTGATCGTTCCGATGGTTGGATAGTGATTTAGAATTGCAAGTAAAATTGATTGTCAATTGGATTAACCCTCTAAGAGTTAGTGAGTTAAAAGAAGAAGGAATTACAATTGGATTGCAATTTAATTGATTTAATTGAACCTAATTATATTAGGGTTAACCTTATTAGATAAGGATGGGAAGGTCTAATTAATTAAGACTCCTTATTAGATAAGGAACTTAATTCATGAAGTCCAATTTAAGTCCACTGCGACCGGCTAATCATCGACTGGGCGATGGCCTCTGGCTGGCTAGGCCGGCCACCCTGCTGGCCCTTCCCTCATCCTCCCGGCTCCCTGCTTCTTCCCTTCGTGGAAGGGCTTGGGAAGAAGAAGCCCATCGTGGGCTGAACCGGGCCAACGTTGGGCCCTGTCCATTGTAGGGCCAACTTGGGCCCAATCCAGATCGGTTGGGCAATGCCCTTTATGGGCCCAACTTGGGCCTAGTTCAAACCTGAAACCGAAATATGAAATCCGAACCCGAACCCGAAACCCGAACCCGGAATCCAAAATTTGAATTTGTTTGGCCAACAAATGAAATTTTGCAGTTAAGCGCTGAACAGTATATTATTTCACAAAAGGGCTTTCTGCAATTTATGTTTGATCCTTGTAAGAAAGATTATTATATAAAGGTCCTCAAATATATATTTTTGGTCCTTTTACTCAAGTTTTATTATAGAACAATATTCTATAACTAAGTATTAATCCCTGCAATGAATGCTATTGAATAAATAATCCATTAGCGACCAACTTGTGGCCCTATTGGACCAGGTCTACGCAGGCCCATTGGTCGTATCCGTTGTGGGCCCTACCGTGTCATGCCCATTATAGGCCAACTCTAGGCCATGTTTGGCCGTGTCCAATAGTATTATTTTTAGTTTTTGCTTAGCTCTGAAATTAACAAAGAAATTAATTAAGTTTAAATAGGTGAACCTAATCCACCTATCTAAAGTAAGAATAAAGCGAGAAGAGGTAAGTAACTTAATACTTCAAGTGTGCTTTCCAAATTATTTAATTTTTGAGATATGTTTTGTACTTAGTAAAATGGGTCGAGCTTATCAAATATAATTTGAAAATTCTATTGAATGCTCTAAAATTCGTAAACTATGAGTGGGCAATTTATGAAATCTATTTATATATATATATGCATTCTCAACATGGCTATGATCTATTCTGTTCTGTTCTGACCCCGCCAATGGGGATTATACGTTGGACCTATCGATTTGTAATTTGTGAGGAACCAATTTCGACACCGCACCACCGGTGATTAGAATAGTGGATTTGGACACCGGCTACCATCAGTGGGTAAATATAGTGGATTTGATTTTTTTGTGCAACACCGGCTGCCATCGGTAGATAAAAATAGTGGATTTGGCACATTGTGCAACCCATGCCACTGGGTTATGTGGTCATAGCCTATTATGTTGAGATTATAATATCAAAGTTTCTGTAAAAATGATAATAAATTTTGAAAAGAAAGAAAAATAATGTTATTTATGATTTATTCTTATTTATTATTTTGTATTTTGATTTGATATGCTTTGACCCCACTTTGAGGTATTTTGCTGCTTACTAGGCTAGTGTAGCTCATTATCCTATTTTTTCTATTTTTCAGATCCAGAAACTTGATCGCACGAGATTGGAGAGTGCGCTAGACTTTTCAATTATTTCTTCGATTATTGGGATTTAGTTAGATTAGCTTGGACATTTGAATTATGTTGGCATATGCTATTTTTAAATTTTATAAGACTATTTTTGAATAAACTTAAATATTTATGTCATTTTTAAGCATCAATATTTGCTTTGATATGATCTGCTGCCTTGCACACCTGTGCGGCCCGCCGTGCGGGCTTTGGGCTCGGGGCGTGACAGATTTTGTGGTATCAGAACCCAGGTAAAGATCACTAGGGATCGTAATTGAAACAGTCATATTTGAGCCTAATTTTTAGGATTCCTAGGAGTCGTTGGAAAGGTTGAGAGATGAGTAGGAGCTAGACAAGGAAATAATGTTACTCTATTTTTGCTAATTATTTTGTATTATTCTGTTTGATATTTGTCTATTTTATTGAATCAGAATGCCGCCTCGCCATGTCTATAGTCGGAATCAGATGGTTGGGGGCTCTCAGGGTAGAGTCCCCACTAACCAAGCGGCCGCGACATCTCAAAGCTCGAGGCCCCAGAATGAGGCCTCTGGAAGTCACTCGGAAAGAGGGGCTGGTCAAACAACAATGACTCCAGAATTTTTTGCCGAGAATCAAACCCAGGTCTTCGAACTGATTGAGGAGGTCGTCGAGTTAGTACACCAACAGAGGCAACAACCTCAGCAACCAGTCCAGCAGGATGTTGCTCCTCCTGAGCAAAGAAAGAGTGTAGCGAAATTCAAGAAAATGGCTCCTTCAGCTTTTAAAGGCACTAGTAGTCCTCAAGAGGCTGAAGCTTGGATAGATAAAATGGAGAAAGCCTTCAGGGCAATGGAATGCACTGATAAAGAGAAGGTCAGATTTGTCATCTATATGCTTCAAGACTGAGCTCATCATTGGTAGGAGTCAGTGGAGTGCACATTGGAACATGAGCATGAGGCAATTACCTGGCAAAGATTTCGTACAGCCTTCTACTCTGAGTATTTCCCCTCTAGTCTTCTGAGGGGGCTAGAGAGGGAATTTCTCAATCTGAATCAAGGAACTATGACTGTGGATGAGTATGAGGCAGAGTTTGATAGACTATCTCAGTTTGCTCCCACCCTCATCATGGATGCAGAGTCCCAAATAAGGAGATTTGAAGAAGGATTGAAGCCTCACTTACGTCGGAGTCTGGCCGCAGTGCACTCAACAAACTATGATGACCTGATAGACAGGACCAAGAATATGCAAATTGTCTAGAAGAAAACACAAGATACAAAAGATAGAATACAAAAGAAGAGGAGCAAAGATGATGATACTCATAGTGGACAGAATTCTAGCAGGACAACGAAATCTCGTAATAGATCTTGGCAATCAGAAAAGTAGGGATCTTATGGAGAGACTATTCAACAAGACCAATCTAAATGTGAAGCATGTGGAGGTGCCCATTAGTCAGAACTCTGTAGACGATTATTTGGCGCCTGTTTCAAATGTGGCCAACAGGGTCATAAGATCATAGAGTGCCTTCGCAATCGGCAAGTATCACAATCAGTTCAGAGCCCCAAGCTATAGGGACCCAACAAGTACAAGTTTCTCTTGCTCTGGTTCAGTCGGCTCAGCCTTCTTTTCCTAAGTAGCAGACAAGAGGGAGACCGCGCACACAAAATCATATTTACGCACTAACTCGGCAAGATGCTCAGGCATCCAACACTGTGGTGTCAGGTACACTACCGGTTGCTTCTGTTTATGCTCATATATTGTTTGATTCTGGTTCCACACATTCCTTTGTGTTATCGATATTTGTGCGAAAACATAACCTACCTTGTGTGCCGTTAGAGTATAATTTGCATGTTAGCACCCCTGTCAGGAGTGGGATGAATGGTAATCAGGTCTGCAAGACTTGTCCA
>JAOXJJ010000647.1:150295-167302 GCA_025769935.1 Phoenix roebelenii | reverse complement strand
GAAAGAGAAGAGGATGAAGGTTTCTTACCTCAGTCTAGCGAAGCCTCTGGCAGCTCTTTTCGGTGAGAGATTGAGAAGGAAAGCTCGAAAAAAGGGCTTGACATCGACGATTATTCTTAATGATTTTGGTGGAGGAAATCCAAGGAGGAGGTGGAGAATTAAATTTCTGAGAACTTAGAGCTCAAGTCAAACTCGGATTGCGCTCGAGTAGTCTCCGACTCCATTTGAATCGGAGGAGGAAGAAGATTCTTATCGGGGTCATCTTCTCCACTTGCATTGTACCACTATGCATGGTCGGGCTTGGCCTGGTCTCTTTGGGCTAGCCCACAAGCCCATAGAAATTGGGTTGGGCAAGTTCGGCCTAGGCCTTGCCACTCTGGGCGGCGTACAAGCCCAAAAATAAAGATTATTCCACTAGGAAGAACCTACAAAAAATGTTGCATTAAAATCATGGAAAGCCTGCTTGATCTTACCCTTGTTCATGGTTTGAAATGTAGTAATCTGGTTGATGAAGTTCCTCCTTCTTATACGAGCCATTTGATGGAAGAATGAAGTGTTTCTACCCCCTCATATATTGCCCTTGACCTCGGCCTCCATACTTTTCCTCCTTGAAAGCTTACTCTTCCATCTCCACTTTTAAAGTAATTCTCTCGAATTGCTCCTCCAGGCTCCACACTCTCTCTTCCTTCTTGAGGTCCAACCAGTGAATTCTCTCTTGTACACAAGTCCTCTTTGTAGTGACATTAACGACTCTATCCCTGCTCCATTGTTTCAAGTTGCATCCTAGTATATTCAATTTCATAACAATGTAAGCAACTGCATTTTCAAGTACTTTCCCCTACTTCCATCATCTCTCCTTCATCTCATCTAATTCACGCATAGGAAATATAGTTGCTCAAACGGAAGATCGTAGACTTATTAAAGTGCTTCAAAATATTGAAACATTAAGGTCAATGATCTGAGGTAGGAGTTATGAACATGGTACAAAATAATTATGGAGACAGATCATCCCAGTCATCATGTCACTGGGGCTCTATCAATCTCCCTCAAGGCAGGCATGTCCTTGTTGTTTGTCCATGCAGATTTTTTCCCCTCGCAGAAATATCAAACAGATATTCTGTGACATGAACCCATCAAATCTAGCCATAGCTGATCTAATCCCAGAATACTATTCTTCTCATTTGCACACTCTACAATTCAGTGAAAAAAATAGGCTGCACGGAACCTTCATTCGGTCATAAAAATTCCACTAACCGCATTCCCATCCAGTTGATTAGTGATCCCTACTGCTAGAGAATATAATTATAACTCTAGAAGCCCGAATAGCACCCGAAGTTACCACCAATCCAAATTTACACCAGCAAGAGACTTCACTAGCTATCGACGTGGTTTAACCTCATCTCATGAAAGCATAACATGTCACATGCAGCATCCAACACTCAAAAGAGGCACATGATCATTCACGTGTAGCACAAAATGTCACGTGCAGCATCCATAATGCTTATTTTACAAGTTTGAACACCCCACAATTATGACCTTTGTTTTGCGAAGCTTTTCTCAGGTGTCAGCATAGACATGTCATTAAAACTTTTATTGAGATACCTACTTAGGTCATTGAAGACCTCTCTCATGGTTATCCATACTGAGCCTATATAAGGACTCCGAGTCCAGGATCTTGGACACAAAAAAGATTAGGTCTTGTGTGAGTTGTAAAAGTATGTTTTTCTTCTTTCTTTAAAGTTTTTTTTCTCTCAAATTTTGTTCCTTCCTTCATCTTTTCTCTGCTCTTCTTTCTCTTCATCTCCAGTCAATTGAACGAGTCTTTTGGAGCAAACCTCCACATGACCATGCTTGTGATAGGAGGCTTGGGACTGAATCGGCTCATTTTACTTGAGGACGACCGCGTTGGGTATCTGTACAAGAGATAGATCCATTCTTACGATAGTTTTTCTACACACCTTATTCCAGGCATGCTACTTTAATTCTTTGCATTATTTAGTTTAAAATTATTTCATTCACATTAAATTTTTATTTCAAGTTAATTGTAAAAATTAACAAGATGTTGTAAAACAATTAGAATAGTCTTCAACGTCTTAAGAATGCATCCTTGTCTATCTTAGTACTCGCATGCTTGAAATTTCCAGTACAATTTTTGTTGTTGAATTTTGTTATCATATTGTTTTGGTAGAAAATCTTCTACAAATTAGTTGTTTAACTCAAAATCTCCTAAGACTTGCTGCTGTGAAATCTATTTACAAAACTTTGATTGAGGTTCCGAGAATAGTGCAGAAACATGGTTTTATTACTTGGGCTATGAAAATTGGTTTCGTTATTTTAAAACTTATATTAAGAATATTATCAATATATTTAAAATATATTTAATACTCTATTTAAACCTCTAATAAATCTTATCACATTTTAACCTTATTACTTTATTTTAGAATAAACCTGCGCATTAAAGTACATTTGTGCACTTATTCTCCATCCTGCATTAATTAGCATAATTGCTCTTGTTTAATATAATTATTGTTGTTACCATTTAATTATTTACTTTTGAATCTGCATATTTATTATATTTTAATTTTGAATTCAAAATTAGTGCATTATTATTAGAATCCATTAATTAAATACCTAAAATAATTAGGAATGAAATCTCATGGAACTTTGTGTTGGTATAAAATAATAATCAACACAAACCTTAAAATGGCTTCTCTTAATGAGCATAGGTCTATCAAACTCGATAAGTTTAATAGCTCCTTTAATAGCTCCTTTCTAAGAGATGGCAAAGCCAAGTAAGATATTGGCTAACAACTAAGATTGATTTCAACCTTTGAACCCACACCTTTATCTTTTCCAAGTTCTTAAGACTGAACCAACCTCTACACCTAATCCCCAAGAAATCACCACTTCTAGTTCTCAGTGTAGAACCACTTATAGACCTTCATTGTTACCATAGAATTCTTAGTGCCTTTTCTAATTTCCACAATGATGTTTACCTTCCTACCAAGACTACTAAGGAATCGAGTGGTGTCCTAGAGACTAAGTATGGAATGGATGATGTAGACCTAGAGTGGTTCACAATATCCAAGTTTGAAAAGTATGCCATAGTCCATGAATTTGAAAGTCCTCTTTGTAAAGCTGAATTTGATGGGATGCAAATTTTTTGAGAGACATAAGGTTCAAGCTTTAATTGGCTTGTTGCGAGAGCTGAGTCATAAGACTTGATCGAAGTTATTAACTCCATTAGGGTACAAGAACTACGTCCCACTTGCACTCATGACTAGACACATTCTAACAATTATTGCCTAGTTTAAATTGGCAATTGACTATGACTCGATCTATTCAATATGTGCGAAACTATGAAAGTACTTCATTTGGTTGTGTCCTTTATTAAGAATGTTAGAAGAGTTCGTGGCCTTCCCTTCTAACTCAAAATATATACAATTTATGAAGAAAAGATGGAGTGGATCAATTTTTGGTCAATCAATTAAGTCCCTAGCTACATATTCGGTGGAGGTGAAGAGTCTGGAGGCTATAAGATCTCTACCAGCTGCTGAATATAAGTGATTTAAGGGGGACTATGTTTACAACATGGTTTATCACTTCTATACCTTTGATTCCTTCTGTTTCTTCTCTCCCTTGAAGGAATTAATCAATTATTGTTTGTGGTTTATTCCTCAATGAGGATGCAAGCATCCAACCATTGTTCTTCCCAATGGCGTCCCCTATATAGTACCTAGTAGGAAACAAGAATATTGTAGACAAGGTTTGTCTTATCTATAATTTTACTTCATGGCCTTGTCATCTAGATCGATTCTATAATTGGTATAGCTTAGTACTAAATTTATTGATTTTTGATGTGTTATCTAGATCAATTATATAATTTTAATCCTTTTAGGAATTTAACATAAGCAATTTAGGATCACAAATCTACAATGAAAATGGATTAGTATATATATTTAGAGGAAAAGTATTTATAGTTGATTTAACATAAGCTGCGTGGTTTTTTGTTTATATGAGTCCGAGGTTTCCACCAAGCTGAAGAGTCTATTGTTAGATCCCTAAATTTATGATACTTTTGATTAAAAGATTTTCAAAACATTCTTAATAAATCTGAATTGAAAATACAATATAATTCTATTCAATCAATTTATATGGCTTCATAAGGGGCATATCTCTAGTGTACATTATTGAATGAATGTATCTATATTTCTTAATAGTTTGAAACTAAGAGATCAATAGACAAAATGGCGCAGCCTGGATGTGGCAAAGGATCTTGAACCTTAGATGATGGTGTTTCTCTCTCTCTCTCTTTTTCTTCTTCTTCAGAGGTAATGGAGGCTAGGGCTTCACGTGGATGGAAGGGAGAAGGAAGAGGACGGGTTGGAAAATTGATTTGGGTTGGGTGGCAACGGCTAGAAGGAAAAAGGCTGAATTGATGGTGCGGCTGAATTGTTTGGATTTCGGGATGGAAACTAAAGTCTAAAAATTATGTAGATAGCTTAGATGAATGGAGTTGGATCTGATGTTGATAAAAACTACAAAAAATAAGATAATTAAAGTAGAAATAAAAAGGATAACTATTGGACTAATTGAAGAGTCTCTCCTCCAAAAGATCCAACTCGTTGAGAGGGAGGAGTCTCACCTTCTTCTCTAATTTTACTTGAAGTCTCACCAAGCCATAGAGGATTCTCTCCCCACCGAAGAACAATTGAAAACTTAAATATTTCTCAAAAATTTTGTGCTTTATTGATTCATCATACCTCCTCTTTTATAGAAAGAGGTTGACAAGAGATAAACATTAACAACCAAAATTTTGGGGGACTCCTAACCAAAAAAGGACTTGACTAAAAATGGACCCGACTAAAAATTAAATAAATTAGAAGATAAACTTGCTAAACCACATGCCACTATGCACGGTTGAGCTTGGCCTGGCTTCTTTGGGCTAGCCCACAAGCCCATAGAAATTGGGTTGGGCAAGTTCGGCCTAGGCCTGTTCACTTCGGGCGGTGTACAAGTGCAAGAATATGGGTTATTCCATCTGGAGGAACCCACAAAAATTATTGCATTAAAATCGTGGAAAGCCTGCTTGATCTTACCCTTGTTCATGGTTTGAAATGTAGTAATCTGGTTGATGAAGTTCTTCCTTCTTATATGAGCCATTTGATGGAAGAATGAAGTGTTTCTACCTCCTCATATATTGCCCTTGACCTTGGCCTCCATACTTTTCCTCCTTGAAAGCTTACTCTTCCATCTCCACTTTTAAAGTACTTCTCTCCAATTGCTCCTCCAGGCTCCACACTCTCTCTTTTCTCGAGGTCCAACCAGTGAATTCTCTCTTGTACACAGGTCCTCTTTGCAGTGACATTAAGGACTCTATCCCTGCTCCATTGTTTCAGGCTGCGTCCTAGTATACTCAGTTTCATAACAATATAAGCAACTGCATTTTCAAGTACTTTCTCCTACTTCCATCATCTCTCCATCATCTCATCTAACTCTCGCATAGGAAACATAGCTGCTCAAATGGAAGATCGTAGACTTATTAAAGTGCTTCAAAATATTGAAACATTAAGGTCAATGTTCTGAGGTAGGAGCTACCAAAACGGTACAAAATGATTATGGAGATAGATCATCCTAGTCATCATGTCACCGAGGCTCTATCAATCTCGCTCAAGGCAGGCGTGTCCTGGTTGTTTGTCCATGTAGATTTCTTTCCCCTCGTGGAAATATCAAACAAGATATTATTCTGTGATACGAACCCATCAAATCTAGCCATAGCTGATCTAATCCCAGGAATACTATTCTTCTTGTTTACACACTCTACAATTCAGTGAAAAAATAGGCTACATGGAACGTTCATTCGGCCGTAAAAATTCCACTAACCACGTTCCCATCTAGATGATTAGTGATCCCTACTCATAAAGAATATAATTATGCCTCCAGAAGCCCGAATAGCATCCGAAGTTACCACCAATCCAAACTTACACCAACAAAAGACTTCACCAGCTATCTATCGACGTAGTTTAACCTCATCTCCTGAAAGCATAACATGTCACGTGCGGCATCCAACACTCAACAGAGGCACATGATCATTTATGTGCAGCATAAAATATCACGTGCAACATCCATAATGCTTATTTTACCAGTTCTACTCACCCGTTTAATACCCCACAATTAAGACCTTTGTTTTGCGGAGCTTTTCTCAGGTGCCAGCATAGGCATGTCATTAAGACTTTAATTGAGATAGCTGCTCAGGTCATTAAAGACCTCTCTCATGGTTATCCATACTGAGCCTATATAAGGACTCCGAGTCCAGGGTCTTGGACACAAAAAGATTAGGTCTTGTGTGAGTTGTAAAAGTATGTATTTCCCCTTTCTCTGAAGTTTTTTTTTTCTCTCTCAAAATTTGTTCCTTCCTTTATCTTTTCTCTGCTCTTCTTTCTCTTCATCTCTAGGCAATTGAATGAGTCTTTTGGATCAGACCTCCGCATGACCGTGCTTGTGATAGGAGGCTTGGGACTGCATAGGTTCATTTTACTTGAGGACGACCACGTTGGATATCTGCACAAGAGATAGATCAATTCTTACAATAGATTTTCTGCACACCTTATTCCAGGCATGCTACTTTAATTTTTTGCATTATTTAGTTTAAAATTATTTCATTCACATCGAATTTTTATTTCAAATTAATTGCAGATATTAGCAAGATTTTGTAAAATTATTAGAATAGTCTTCAACGTCTTAAGAATGCATCCTTGTCTATCTTTTTTTTTTTTCTTTGCTGGAAACATCCTTGTCTATCTTAATATAGTACTTGCATCTTGAAAATTCTAGGACATTTTTTGTCCTTGAATTTTGTTATCATATTGTTTTGGTAGAAAATCTTCTACAAATTAGTTGTTTAAATCAAAATCTCATAAGACTTGCTGCTATGAAATCTATTCACAAAACATTGATAGAGATTCTAAGAATAGTGCAGAAACCTAGTATTATTACTTGGGCTATGAAAATTGGTTTCCTTATTTTAAAACTTATATTAAGAATATTATTAATATATTTAAAATATATTTAATACTCTATTTAAATCTCTAATAAATCTTATCACATTTTAAAACTTATTACTATATTTTACAATAAACCTGCACATTAAAAAATATTTATGCATTTATTCTCTATCCTGCATTCATTAGAATAAATGCTCTTGTTTAATATAATTATTGTTGTTACCATTTAATTATTTGCTTTTGAATCAGTATATTTATTATATTTTAATTTTGAATTTAAAATTAGTTCATTATTATTAGAATCCATTAATTAAATACTTAAAATAATTAGGATTGAAATCTTATGGAACTTTGTGTTCGTATAAAACATTAATCAACACAAACCTTAAAATGGCTTCTCTTAATGAACACAGGTCTATCGAACTCGATAAGTTTAATAGCTCCTTTAATAGCTTCTTTCCAAAAGATGGCAAAGCCAAGTAAGATATCGGCTAACAACTAAGATTGATTTCAACCTTTGAACCCACACCTTCATCTTTTCCAAGTTCTTAAGACTTAACCAACCTCTACACCTAATCCCCAAAAAATCACTAACTCTAGTTCTCAGTCTTGAACCACTTAGGAAATAGACCTTCATTGTTGCCATAGATTTCTTAGTGCCTTATCTAATTTCCACTATAATGTTTACCTTCCTACTAAGGAATCGAGGGATGTCCTAGAGACTAAGTATGGAATGGATGATGTATACCTAGAGTGGTTCACAATATCCAAGTTTGGAAAGTATGCCATAGTCCATGAATTCGAAAAATTCTTGGTAAAACTGAATTTGGCTATGTAAATTTTTTGAGAGATGAGGTTCAAGCTTTAATTGGCTTCTTGCGAGAGCTAAGTCATAAGACTAGATGAAAGTTATTAACTCCATTAGGGTAGAAGAACACCGACCCACTTGCACTCATGACTAGACACATTCTAACAATTATTGCAAAGTTTAAATAGGCAAGTTTGACTATAACAGATCTACTCAATCTATGTGAAACCAAGAAAGTACTTCATTTGGCTGTGTCCTTTATTAAGAATGTTAGAAGCGTTCGTGGTCTTCCCTTCTAGCTCAAAATATATACAATCTATGAAGAAAACATGGAGTGGATCAATTTTTGGTCAATCAATTAAGTCCCTAGCTATATATTCGGTGCAGGTGAAGAGTCTAGAGGCTATAATATCTCTACTAGCTGCTGAATATATGTGATTTAAGGGGGACTATGCTTACATCATGGTTCATCAATTATATACCTTTGACTCACTCTGTTTCTTCTCTCCCTTGAAAGAATTAATCATGTATTGTTTGTGGTTTGTTCCTCAACGAGGATGCAAGCATTAGACCATTGTTCTTCCCAATGGCGTCCCCTATAGAGTACATAGTAGGAAACAAGAATATTGTAGACAAGGTTTGCCTTATCTATTATTTTACTTCATGGCCTTGTCATCTAGATCGATTCTATAATTGGTATAGCTTAGTACTAAATTTTATTGATTTTTGATTTGTTATCTAGATCAATTCTATAATTTTAATCTTTGTAGGAATTTAACATAATATATTTAGGATCACAAATATATAGTGAAAAAAGATTAGTATATATATTCAGAGGTAAAGGATTTATAGTTGATTTAACATAAGTTGGATGGTTTTTTGTTTATATGAGTCCGAGGTTTCCACCAAGCTGAAGAGTCATTGTTAGATCCCTAAATTTATGATACTTTTGATTACAAGATTTTCAAAACATGCTCAATAAAACTGAAGTGAAAATACAATATAATTCTATTCAATCAATTTTACGTGGCTTCATAAGGGGCATATCTCTAGTGTACATTATTAAATGAATGCATCTATATTTCTTAATAGTTTGAAACTAAGAGATCAATAGACAAAAAGTCTTAGTATAAAGGCTGTAGTATAAGTACTTAATGTTCCTAATAGAATTAGGTTAGTCTAGGTTGGGCACTTAGAGATCTGTGTTAAATTTATCCATATTTAAGAGTTTATTGACTCTACATTGTTTTGAGATTGAAAGGTCTATATTTACTTTGCCATTGCCGATCTTAGAGATTTAGAGGTTTTTCTTAGTTTTTCTTTGCTCAATTTGGAGACTTAAAGCTCTATACTATTTAATTTGCTTTTGCCCAAATTATTATGTTTATCTTAATTTTGTGAAAAGAGATATTCCTTAATGTAATAGTTAAACTCTTCCAATTTTTTTCTTAAAACTATATTTTATAGAAAAAGACATAATACCTAGATCACAATAGAGCAACTTTACCATAGTACTAAAGCTTGCCCTATACAAACAATTATCATTGTAAATTCTTTATCTACACTTAGAAATTTGGACCAACCGAGCCATAATAAGAATCCATTTTCTTGATGATATGGGCTAAGCCATTTTGGAAGACATAGATATACTCCCATCCTTCATGATGTCTTGCGCATAAATCACCTAAGGACATGGTTTTGGGCCTATTTTTCATAATTTGATTTCTTCAACCTAAACCATTTGTGGGACATGGTTATGTACCTATTCTTCAGGAATTGATATCACGGACTCAAACCACCCCAAAGGAGATGATTTTGGATCCATTCTTTATGATTTGATCTAGGCTTAAACCACCCTGAATATATAGTTATGGGCTTATTCTTCATGACTTGATATGTTAGACTTAAATAATCCTAAAAGACATGGTTATGCAACCATAACCATGCAACCATTCTTCATGGTATGAATAACCATTTCTAGTTCTTTGGAGTTTTGTGCTACATATCTAGCCAATCTTGAAATTAGAAATGTTTGGACTAGGCCATCTTGAAGCATTTGGTTACTAAAGTTTAACAATCTAAAGATTTTGGGCTAGGCCATTCCTAAGTATTGCCATCGGCCAAATTTTGAAATTTGTAACTTACAAACTGGACAACCATAAATAATATGGCCATGGAGCTATTCTTTAAATTTGAGACTCTTGCATTGTGCCATTTTGGAGGACATAGACATGAACTCATTTATAAAGTTTGTGTTGCTAAGACACCTAGAAGAAGTATGTCTAGGGGCCTATTGTTTTCACATTGTGATTTTTGGGCTTTATGTTATATTGTAATTAATAAAATATTTTTTGCTCATACTAAGTTATTTCTAGGCAGTACTTAAGAATTGAGTTTATTCATATACATGGATATACATAAACACATACATGCACACACAAACATATGAAAGCATACACATAGAGGAAGAGAGAGAAATTTGAATTTGCATATATAAAACAATTTTTAATTACTTAAATAGTCTAGTTTTGGGATGTAAACATAAGCTGGTTGAGGCTATTTGCATGAGGTAGCACCTATAAAAAATTAATTGTTCAAATTTTTCATTTTGATTTGGTGTAACATTTTGGCAGAAACCAATTGAAAAAGCCGTAAAAAATTAGGAAAGTTCATAGAACTCTATAAAAATGATAATATCTAACATTCTCTCTCACTCTAGCATGGCAGGCTTGTTAGATAGTACATATCCTTTGCCCTTTTATTTATCTACTACATATTGGGACATATATAGCATGAGAGGCAACATAGATGGTTGTGATCCCCTTTTAATCTAATGAAATTTGAGATGTCCACTCTTCTTATTTTTCCTACTACAAAGAGAATTGGGTGAAGTTAGGAATATTATTGCAAGATTATACTAACTATAAAAGTAAAAAGTAAAATGTATAACATAGTAAAATTGAGTGAGCATTAGTAAATTACTGACTCCATTTATTATGTGTTGTTACATTCCCAAATATGTATAATCTTACTTAATATATATTCATACGCACCTAACTCAATAGTTACATAGCTGCTCTGGGTGAACTTGTCTCTCATTTAGGTCTAAGATACTTTATCCAAACTTTAAACAAAATTTGTCCAAGATGTGTAGGATTTATTCAAATTTGTTTAGATCAGTTTCAATTGTCTATGCCATAGCTACAAGTTTGATATTCTAGAATAATTTGGTTGGACATATTGAAAAATTAAGATAATAAAAAATTATAAATATAATAAAATTAAAAAAGTATGGGCTTTCTAAAACATTTATTATTATTTTTGCTTAAAAATAAGGATAGGGGAGGCAAAAGTAACAAATGATAGTAAAAAACAACATCACTAGCAAAATTATATGAAATCATTAATTTGTAATACAAAAAAAAATTTTAAATTAGTCAAGACCAATTCATAATAGATGATAAGGTTCATGTATGATTCAGGAATAATTGAATAGTTATTGATTGATTCGTTTGTAGACAGTAATATGTACAATCATTTCATCAAGGAAGAAACCAAGGATACTTCAAGAATTTTTTATTAATTTGAAGAATGTTGTAATTATGGTTTAAGCTACCTTCAATCTAAAGGCAGCCAAATCATGATTCAGGAGGGTGAAATGAAGAAGATACAAAGAGGATTAGGAGCCTTGTTGATGTAGTGTGCTTGAAGAAAGAGATTGAAACCATGCCTTCTTGATTTGCTTATAATGTTGGATTTCCTATTAGTTATTTCAATATTTAACTTTTCTTCGTAGTCATTTCAATAACTAAATCTCTTTTAAAATTCCTTTGGGGTATATATGTTGTTTAGAAAACTAATAAAACAAAAAACAATAGAAAATATTTTCTAATAAAAAATAAAAAAAAGTAGCTAAATTTTGAAATTCTATTTCTATTTTGGTTAGTTTTCTATTATTGGAGTAGCTAGAAAACTCAATTTTCATATTTTTATATTTTCCAAACCATGTTCCAAAAAGCATAACCAAACATACCCAAGCCTCTCCTATGAAGTTCCATGAAAACTTCTTTAGATACTTTCTTACATAACTGATTTATTTTTGTTGGTAAATTTTGATGGCTTTCTCCAAATCTTTTTTGATTTTTTATTTTGGGTGAATTGATTATGTTGACCCATTGGACACTAGAATTTTCTACGAATTGAGCTAATGCTAAAATGATAGATCTTAGAAAGCTATCCAATTTGATGAGTTGGACAGTTTGGCTACCTTTTCAATCTGATTTCACCTGCTTCTCGACCTGTCTAGGTCTGCCACTTCAGACAAATATGAAAAAGGAAAGTTGGCTTTTTCTTTGTTTCTTTTAACTTCTTTCTTACTTTTTAGAGCTTGGTTTGAACCTTCTTGAATCTTTCCATCCCAAGTATTGAATGCTTAATTGATGCAACAACTATCTCTTATTTAACCTTTTACCTTTGTCGGTGTTGCTCACATTGGCAAAAGAATACCACGGACCTAAGCATTCCTCCCCCTCGTTGTTATCACTAGTATCAGAATAGAAGAAAAGATGGTCATTGGTGTTTCAAGGAGGTAAGCTCATCTTCCTCATCTTCTTCATCTCTCTTTCATATTTACACTCAATCCTTGTTGTGTTGACTCTAGGAACATGGTTAACCACCAGCCAACACATACCATCAACTTGTCACCGTGAATTGGAGGTCATGCCATCCTGATTTTTTAATAAGATGACAAAAACATAAAAATAAAATAGATCTTGAATTTGAGATTTTTCTTACATATTTTATATTTTTAAGATTTTATAAATATTATCAACCATTTGGTACTTATTTATTTTATTTACTTATGATTTTTAGCTTTAAGATTGACCATGGTTAACTATGTACCCCTAAATTGAACATAAGAAAAGTCATTGTTCTAGCTGGGTTCTATTTTTTGATGAAAATTCTAGTTCGATTTTAGAACCACGATTCTAAGGGCTTTTTTGGATGCCAAATCTAGTTATCATGTAACATCCATAATATTTAGGATGCAATTATATTATTCTCATTTTACTCTAATAAGATCAAGTGTTTTGACAACTACAGATGATGGTCTTAGACAAAATTAGATAGTGCTATTTTTATTTTATTGTTTTATTGGCTTTGGTAGGCAACCTTTGATTACAATAAATCTTCTTTTTTGGTACATAATATAGTAGACTCTATAATGGATGATGGTGGATTCATGGACTTAACTAGCAAAACTTAATCCTGGTTCTAACCTCTTGCTTTACAGGGAAGAAAGAAAGTAAACACCATGTCTTTATTTCAAAGGTCCATCTTTGGAAGGACCGTCCTCCATCTCCAAGCCTTCAGTATACCTTCAATGGAAGATTACTCAGGACCACAAGTCTTTGTTGAGCTTCGCTTTACTAAGTTCAACACAACAATTGGAGAGTATAACTCTACCAGAAAAAGAATCCCTTTCTGTTTTTATGTAGGCCAACTCCCAATCCTCCGAGCTTTACAATTGATTATCTTGGAAGTCTTCTCGCATATTGAAAATCATCCAGATACAAGAGAACTTGAGCTTTGTGAGGAGCATCTCCTCCAATTTGCATCAGGGGCTACAACAACTCAAGGCCCAACAGCAGAATCGGCACTTGAGCTGCTTGTTGACATTGGCTTCCTCTGCGATGATAGGTGGACTCTTGAGGATGTGAACAATATAAATGACTTAATGCAAGAGATGCCTTTGGTGGAGGAGGAGGGGGATGATGATGAGTTGGCCAGTGCTACATTGGACTATGATCTCGCTGAGGTTGGTGATAGGATAGAAGAAATCGGGTTTGATGAGCCAACAAGTGGCTCTTCAGTTGAGGGACTAGAACAAGTGTCATATGTTAAGAGAGATGGATTTCAAGAAGAGTGTGTGATATGCCTCGAGGAGTTTAATGCTGAAGCAAAAGTCAGTCAGATGCCTTGCTCCCATCTATTTCATAGCCGATGTATTGCTCAATGGCGGGAGAGGAGTCACCTTTGCCCTCTTTGCAGATGCCCTTATGAAGAGCCATAAAAGTTTCTTTAATCTTGAGTGCTTCTATATTTCTTTTTCTCTTTTGTTGTTGGATCAATGAAGTTCACATATATTATTATATAATATGCTATATGACAAAATGATGGACATGTATGTCTTCAGATGGTTATAGTAAGTAAAGGTTAAATATATATTTTGTCTGTCATGAACATGTAATATGAAAAATGATGGGATCAATATAGTCTAAGACAATTTGTTTAAAATTACATTTTGATTAAAATATCTTCACTTTTATCTTCATGATATTTTGATTTTACACCATCCTCATAAATTTCTATGGCTCCTATTTTATTTGTTTATAAGGGATAGCACCCAAGCAAGAAATTGAATATTCCAACCGAGAAATTAGATATCAATTCCATAGATCTTCTATGTCTAGCCTAGTAAGAGAGGTATGAGTTATTATGTTATGATTTCCTATTTTAGCCATGGTTAAGCATATTATCCTTATGTTATATGTGTACACATGAATGCGCGTGCACACATGCACATCACACACACATTTGTCATGTGCATGTGCACATATACATGCAACACACACACACACATACATACAATTAATGATGGAACATTCAAATTAAAGACCCATCCTATTGTTCATGTTCTAAAAATATCTAGAAATCAAAAATTTGTTTTATACAACATGTGGATACAAAAACTGATGGTTTTTATTATGCTAGTGTGCTAAAATAAATTCTAAAATATTAATTTTTAAGAATCCACCTTATTGATCATAATCAATATATATTGATTCAAAATCAATAGATTTTAATATTTAGAGCATAGAAAAAATATGGACTCCTATCATTTTAACCATATATGTAGATAAAAAGAGATATGTACCCTGCTTCTCTTGAGAGGAGAGGTTTTGTACTCTTCTTAAATCTAAAATCAACAATCAGATAGCCAAAATAAGATTCATGTCATTGATCATGATGAAAATATCTAAAAGTGAAAATCATGTGTTTTGGCAATCTCTAACCTATTCATCAAATATGATGATTAACATGATAAGAGACCATATATTGCTACAATTTAAGTATTAAAATCCTTTGAGTTTCAATCTATTTATATTTCAATATGTATAGATTATGATCAATAAGATAGACTCTTAATTTAAATACTTTGTTGTATATTTCAGTATGATAGCACAATAGGACCACTTTTTTTTGTAAACTTGATGCATAGGTTAGAGCCAACCAAAACATGTAATTTTTCATTTTTAGATATTTTTAGTGGTATATATCATGATCAATGGTATGAATTTTTTATTTGAATATATACTTTATCAGCATAGTCCATCTAGGGTCAAGATCAAGTTACTCTTGATGTAACTTTGTAGAAGTTATACCCTTTTTCAATTAGAGGATAGAAGTCCAGCATCAATGGTCCAAGCTTTTGAATATAGCTTGCTACTTACTTAGACATCAAAATCAGATTTTTTGGAGATCCCTATCCTATGAATCAGTTGCTTAATTTTCTTTTTTGTGCATCTTTAAACCATCCAATTTTTGATCACTTGATTCATGGGCTAGGGGTGACCAAATCATATGATTTTTTTGTGTGTAAGTATTAGAGATATTAAATCATATCCAACAGCTTGGATCACTGATGTAGAACCCCCATGAACTCATTCAAAAAGGAGTGGATCTATAAAAATTATCTCTCTCTCCTCTCTCTCTATATGTACATATGTATGTCTATATGTAAATATCTATGTATGTGTTTATGTATGACTACATCCATATATATGTATGTAAGTATGTATATGCATATGTATATGGATATTTGCATTATATCTCAGATGACAATCTTGTTTGAATAGGGGAATTTTATCAACAAGCATTATAGTAGAATTGGTTGTTCAAGAGGATCTAAAATAGTTCCATCAAATATTTTGCCTTCTTTGAATGCCCGGGTTTAGAAATACATCGCCTAAATTATTTTCTTAAGAGTTTCATATAAGTGGAAATTCAAATATCTTTTCCACATAAAAGAATGAGAATACTTCTAACATGTTGAAGACCATATTAATTGGTTTCCTATCTTGCAAATACACCATATCTTGTCAAGGCTCATGTTGTCCAGCTATTCTACATTCTACTTGCTTTCATGCTTTTGTGAAATATGTAAATGAATCATTTTGAGATGATAATATGAGCTCCTTATTTTTTGATCTAGCTTACATCAATAACATAATATATTCCTTTAGGCATATGTAGTTTAATGGAAGTTCCTTTGCAATGGAATCTTAATGTCAAGTATGATAGAATGATCTATCCTTCAGAAAATGATGATTCATTTGCTGTGTAAGGTGCTAATTTGTTTACTAAAATATTTCCTATTTCTACCCAATATCTCACCAAAATAGTTCTATTGATCTAGTAATTCTTTCATGATCAAGGCTTGTCATATGTGTTTGAATTTTTATTTTTTGACATGAAAGGAATTATAAATATCTTAATATATCAGAACTTCGATAATTGCTATTACATCTTTAGAATTTTAAATGTTTTTTTTTCACTAAATTAAGTGACTTCTCAACCAGCTATGGTTGAATTATTGATAAGTGCTAAATAATGCAAAAATTAATATCTTACTCATAGCACTTATCATTATTTTTATGCACATATTTTAAATTTAAACATAATTAAATGTGTTCCCCTTCATCATGGCATTATTAAAAATAATTCGAGTTTGCTTGATTTTATTGGGCAAGTCTAATGTGTGCAGGTGGAGTCGAACTAACTGGGATGATGTCTGAACTAATGTGTGCAGGTCGCGTTTGCAGCTGAACCCATGTCCACGTCATCCCTTTCCTCCCCTGTTTTAAGCTTCAAAACAGAGTCAACCCCAATCTCTTTTCATCACATCCAGACTCGCCTCATCTACAGATTCATCCCACGCATCCTGGCATTCCAAACTTCATTCCCTCCACGTGAAACAGTGTAACCTTATCTCCCACGTGTTCCAACCGTATCATCCTTCCCAATTCTATCCTCCCATATCCCACGTTCGGCCGACTGCATTAGATCTCCTGTTCAAAGACCATAGCCAAAACGCCCCTTCCAGATCATCTCTCAGAATCCCATCTTCACCTC
>JAOXJJ010000647.1:97235-139907 GCA_025769935.1 Phoenix roebelenii | reverse complement strand
GGTCATGTGCCAGTTTTCTGCAATGGAATTGGATTTTGGAAGAAGGTCTGGGATTTTTTTTTGAGCTCGTGAGAGGGGGGCTGGGAGACCAAGTTCCGTCCTATCAGTCATATAGATAAAAAATAGTGTGATATGAAGTTTGGCTTGTAGACCGACTTAGTAAGTCATGGGTCATCTGTTCTGACTGGAGGTCAATTGCATGTCTTTCAAGTCGTGGGTCACCCAACGCCTCATAATTATGATATAACCAAATTAGATTTGCCCAAATTCTTTCCCAAAAGCACAGAAAAAGTGGACTCGACTCAAATCCGAATCCGACCCAACTCAATTCTGGACCTGATCCAAACCCGACTCGGACCCGACCTGTTCTTCAACCGGATTAGGTTTGGATCCAAAATTAGGACTCGAACAAAAAACCGAGTCGGAACAGGTTCACTCAGGATCCGACCCGATCCGACCTATTTGCACCCCTAGTGGAATAGCCGAGCTTGGCAATAGATTGCTGAGCCCCCAGGGTCGCCACGACGCCCCATGGCCTGCGACCGGCTGTGGGGTGGCTCAGGGCACCCCCGGCCCATAGCGGCGGCGACGTCCGCCCGCTATGGCATCGTGGGGCGGCTGCTTCTGCCAGTGGCGGATCTCATGAGGTGGCTCCGTCCACCCATGGTAGTGGCAGGAGAGCCGCCTCGGCCTCCCTCCGTCGCCATCATACAATGTAGAGATGCTTGTCGGCGTTGAGGAAGGCTTCTCTGCTTCCTCCCCTTCTTCTTCTTCTTTTCCCTCTTCCTCAATGAATAAATTTTGAAGAGGATTTCAAAACGGGAAGAAGGAAGAAGATGAAGTTTGCGGGAAAAGAAAACCAGGAGATCTTTTCCTTTTTTTATTTTAATCCAAAAATTAATATTCAATTACATTGCTCCGTAAATCTAAAATAAAATAAAATCTATTATTTGATTATCAATGGAAGACCTGTGTTCTTAGACAAACCTAGGCTTTGATACCGGTTGAAGGATAATTTTTCTGAAAATTCGGGATCCTTTCTCTGCGGCGGAAGAAAATCTACCGAAGCGTGATAGAAATAATGATAAGAAAAAAATCCTGCAAAACATCAAACAGGGTGATAGAAATACAGATCTCACCACTAACAACCCAAGCTTGTTGCTTCCCAAGAGATCCATGCTCACTGCCTCTCCCTGGGTTTTTGTGGCTCTCGCAACTTTTGCATGACTTCTTTCTTATCATATGATTCTGATGGCCAACCCTTTCTATTTATAGTCACCACATAAAATCCTAGGCAATGATATGCGTAGGATCACTGAATAATATTTTTTCACAAAACCCCTTATATTCTTTTAATTCTAAATTTTGGGCTCCTACAAATCGCAAAAATATCCATCAATACTTTGCAATTGACCCCCGAGAACAAGAGATTAATTTTGGTAAAATCTCTTTTGCTTGCAATTTTTGTTTATGTATCCTTCCACCATACTATATTCCATATAAGCGAATAGGATCGAAAAAGATATCACTAATTAAATTCCTCGCTTATATAATTCTTAATTCTTATTCTGTAAATTTAGTTGGACCTCAAAAATTGTTTCTAAAAAAATTTTACAAATAAATATTTTATTTATAATAATAAAATATGATAGAAATAATTTTTATAAATCTCACTGGCCAGTTTTTCTTCTGGTCCAACCTCTCATACAGACATACTGAATATACTACCTCAAATTGAGGCCGTTGGATTCCATATTGAGCATTTATACGATTTTATTTGGTGCAATCAAGATTTAACTTTGCCAGTATATTTAATTTTGAGAAGGCCATCAACAATTGACTCAAGCACAAGAACACATCAAATATATCTGCATAGATCTCTTAAGTCAAAGAACATATAAACTAATTGTGCTAAATACTCTTCTCAACATCGGTGATCACTTCCAGTAGGTATTCATATTTGGATCCCGTTCGTGCATGTACTCTTACAGTGTACCCACTTGTCTGCTTAAGATCTCTATCTCAATAACGAAGCCTATCATCTTATTTATATAATGGCACAACGAGTGTAGGCCTAAAATATGTAACTCGGCCTAGAACAATATTAGTTAACAAGGAATTGAAAGACCACCACTCTGCGCCTATGATTCATTAATCATCGGTGTGATCCTTCTACAATGTTACTTAACATATATATCATATGAATATCTCATGTCACAATAAAATACCTAATAAATAAATAAACATATATATGAAAAAGAGACATAAATAATTCAATAATTATTAAATTTGTTTTACAAATTGGTTTCTGAGGGCATATATCTAACATATACATGAACTGATCTATTTGTTTTGCTGATGGTCTTACAGAATGGTCCCCGAGGAGCTCTGGTTGCAACTGAAAGCGCCAAAGTTCACAATTGGAAACTCATCAAAGGACCAGATGCACCTTGGAGTCGACAGATAAAAAATACATACTATTCTAGAAGGAAGTTTGGATTCAGATTAAGGAGATCTTTTGCGAAGGATTCACCAATGTGGAGGGATATCGGCAGGTATCTAAATGCATTTTACAATAGCACCTTATTTAAATTCTGCAACGGTGATACTATTAGAATTTGGGAGGATATATGGATTGATCCTATTTCATTTGCTTCTATATTCACTGATCTATTGGGTAGAGTTGTGCAGACTAATGTTTCTGTTGCTTGAATGTGAAGCTAGAGAAGACCAAGATGGAGCATCAAACTTCATGGGCCCCTCTCTTATCTTGAACCTCTATGGTAGACGCGCTCCTTCAAATATCGGAACCTATTAGACCGTTGAGGGTAGCAGATGTACCGGTATGGAAACTTACAAACAGCAGCAACTTTGTGGTAAGTTCCCTTTACAAATTTATTAACCGAGGAGATATTCTATGGCCCTTCGACAAATCTACTAGGAAAGTAGCAGCACCAAAAGAAGTCAAAGTATTCATGCGGTTGGCATTAAAGAATAAATTAAGCAAAAAGGATGGAGTGCATCGGCCGGTTGCTCTCTCTGTGGGGCTAACGCTGAAACCATCTCTCACCTCAGTACAGTGTCTCTTTGCAAGAAATTTTTGGTTCCCCTTGAAAAGTCAGCTTAACATAATGGGGCGGCCGAGAGATATCTGTAAAAAAATATAAAATATATAAAAAATCTATCTCATTCTATTAGCTTGAGCTTTTAGAATAAGTGATTATTTAACATGATATTAGAACAGAGATACTGAGTTCGAATCCAGTCTCTGCACTCTTTAATCGTGGTGATCTCAATAATATTTGAGATCATCGAACAACTTGGAGGAGCAAGAGAATCAAAGGTGAATTGAGAAAGGGATAGGATCAGCTTTCAGTGCCAATTTCTTGGCACATATGGCTGGAAAGGAACCCCAATATATTTAATTCTTCCCAAGAATTCTTCAATTAACACTGTTCCCCGCAAGGCTCTGCTAGCATTCAGCAATTGGAGGATCATATGCAGTACAGCGTCTCGGCCTGTTGCTGCCAAAACAAACCTCCTAGCAGCCATGACATTAATTTGGCGTTCAGCTCCCTCTGCCAATGCTATTCTTGTTTGCCCATATATTTTTCTTGTTTCCCCCATACTCTATAATTTATATTGCTGGAAACACTCTCTGATAATAAAGCTAGGAGAAGCATTTCGCTTCCGCCATTTTCCTTTTATAAAAAAGAAAAAGATCATTTCATATAAATTGCTCCCATTAGATAAAAACAAAGATACTTTTAATCAAGTAATATTATGACAAAATGCAAGCAAGAATTTTTTTATATATTATTCTTTATATTTTTCATGCGACTTCACATCCTGATGTCATGAAAATATTTGTATAAATGATAATCTTTAATATTATTTTAAATACTTAGAAGGGTTATGGGTCTCCCTCTGCCACCTGTACAAATAAACGTATTAGTCCGGTGATAATAACTTTTGCGGTGAAGATGACACGAAACCAGATACCACTAACCCACCCATCGCATTGGTCCAAATTTGACCGTTGGCCTGCCAGATTTTTTTGATCTATCGATCTTACCCAGGATCGGATTAGGAACCTATCTAAGATCATCCCTCCTAATCCTACTCGGATTCGAATCAGGACAATTGGACCGCAGGTTTAATTAAACCCGGCTATATATGTATATAATTCCAGGCAGTTTCGAAGCTTCTGTTGGTTGACGGAGAACAGAAGTCAATGAGTCAAGAAAGAGAGAGGAGAGAGAAAAGAGAAGAGAGACGGGACCTCAAGAAGAGCAAGACCAAGAAGAGAGAGATAGATAGCCATGGCGATATCAGAGAGCCACATTCTGGGGAATACGGTCGTCCATTTGGAAGCTCGTGGAGGTGGAGTACTCGCTCCACGAGAACAACCCCAAGTTGTCGTCCGGATTCGCTTCACCGGCTTCGACAGTTCGGCCAACACGCTCTCCATCCTCCAGGCGGCTATCCATCGCTTCCATCTCGGCCAGATCCCGTTACCCAGAGCTCTTCCAACGATGGTCTCCACCGTAGTAACCCGCATCCATGGCGTCCACGCGACAGTCCGGCGGCGCTGTAACGACCTGCTGCTCAGTTTCTCCTCCCTAGTTTCAGCGCAGATGATGGCTGGATCGGCGCTCGAGCTCCTCGTCCAAATCGTCCTGCTACTCGGACCCGGTGCGTCGAATCAAGACGTCGAACTCATGCATGACTGGATGCTGGAGAATCCTCCGGAGGAAGAGGAGGAGATGGGTGGGGCTGTGTATGATCATAATCTCTACGAGGGAGTCGATGTCAGCCATGGTGGATTTGGCGGTGTGCCGGCGAGCAGGTCTTTCATTGAGGGGCTGCAGCGTTCGCCGTATGGTCGAGGAGACGGCGTTCGGGAGGAGGAGTGTGTGATATGCTTGGAGAAGTTTGATGCCCGGGCGGTGGTGAGCAAGACGCCGTGCTCCCACGCCTTCCACAGCCGGTGCATCATCCAGTGGCTGGAGATGAGCAACCTCTGCCCTATTTGCAGATCCCAGATGCCCACGGCCTGCTCCCACTGATGGGACCAGCCTAGTTCATATGTCTGTTTTGTATCTGCTTTCTTGTTTTGTTTGATTTCTTATCTTTGTAATTGTATCGATCACTATGCAAATGCATGCTACAGTGATTAAATCTTTAATTAATCAGTGAAGAGTTCTCTTGCTTTCTTTCAGTTTCCTGAGTAATCCTCTGTTGTCTTGGGGTTCAATTGAGCATAGGGTAGTTGCTCTGCACTTGCTGAAAAGAAGATGGGGAAACTTTGGGCAACTACGAGGAAAGAGGTCCTATGATTGATAGTTGATGTAGATGGCTTCATTAACAGTAGTTCAACAGGTTCTTGCAAGCAGGAGTATGACGAATAATTCACTGAAACAAGACTGCGTCTGAAACCAAAACTAGCTGAACCAGAGATAGTACTCTGATTCAGAGTGGCTTGGATGAGCTCTGGCTCACGTACTGGCCTTGGGTCAAAATTTTCGCTGGAAAAGAAACAGAAATGAACTTCCTTGACTAATATGGTCGGACGAAACGTGAGTTTAGTATTCTCTTTCAATGAAAAACTTGTTTCCCGAAATATTTTACTGAGATGTATCATCAAAATACAAAATACAAAATATTAGAAATTATTTAAGCATACTAAGAAACACAACCAGACCCATGCATACTCGTACACACTGTAGAAACCCAACAGGAATTACTACATTTTGAGGATTCATGAAACGAACTCTATATAGTTGGGACAAAGGTTGAGGTTATATGCTTGTTCATCAGCAGGGAACTAAGTATAAGCAATTTTGGGTACATAATGTCTCTGCGTATATATAGTGTCCTTCATCTGCTCCTAGTACTTCTGCCACCCTGATTTTCTTTCAAATCAATCTAACTGTTGATGCCTGAAGTTGAATCTTCTAGTGCCCACTTCTGTACTGTCTGGCCTCTATAATTACAATGTCTGTAACAGTTCTTCAACTAGCTTAAAACCTGGTTAAATTTTTTCCTGAAAATTGTTAAAACTTCTTTCAGATTTCAGTAATTGCATGTCCTGCCACCCTATATACACGAAAAATTGAACTGGTGAATGAGAAAACCTTAAATTACAGATGGCCTGTTGCCATAAATATAGAATTATCTGCTGAAAGGAAGTGAGATATGAAACATACAGATGGCTAAACACCTAGATGTTAGCAGTGACAAATATAAAGATATCTCCCGGGAAATATAATCTGCCATTCTGTATTCAGCTATAAAGTATAGATGGAGGATATGCTGACCACTTCAGTCATGGGATACATAAAACTCCAGCTAGTTTTTGATATACAACATCTTCAGGATATGGAACTGAAGTATTTATACCAAACTTTATGGGATTGCATTTACTTTGTAGCAGATCTCCGGACAGTTAACCTACCCCAGCCGCTTGAAAGATGACATAAAGGATGGCTTAGCCACCCCCTGCAATCCCAAAAGTATCTTCATGGGGCACAATCTGCATGGTTGGCCTTAGAGTCATCCTCCCCCTGGGCCATGGGGACTGCCTCAAACTTGCGAGCCAAGCCACCCCGCTGGTCGTCCTCTTCACATGCACCAGGCTGGGTAGGTTATACCGGAAAGGCCCAACTGGCGCCCCCGCAAGCCTAACCGAGGTCGGCCTGCAAGGGGGCCCATTAGCCGTCCGCTCCCCCTAGCCCGCCACGGCCTGGGCCTGCAGGCCTGGCTCCGCCTGGGCCCCCAGGTCCGACGTGGCCTGGGCCGGTGGGCCCGACCCAACTTGCACGGCCTGGGCCTGCAGGCCCAGCACGTCCTGGGCCTGCTGGGCCTATGCGTTCTGGGCACCTCTACGCCCAAGCCAGCATCAACTGGGTCGCGCGCGCGGCACCCAGCCCTCTGAGGAGAGCATTGGGCCGACGCCTAGAGGGCCCGCTGCCCCGCATCAGGCTTGCGCGGGTCAGCTGGGCCCTAATCCTTGCGCCCCCTGATAGGCCAAGGCTCGCCTTACCAGGCCAAACCTCATTGCTCGGCCCCGTACTAAGGCCCCGTACTAAACCTCATTGCTCGCCTTCCTAGGCTGCTTGTTGGATTGGGCGTGGGCCACGCCTGCCCCACTAGGCCTTAAGTCAGCCAGCAGGGTGACCGGGCTAGCTCCTGGCCCACCTCCGGTGCTGGGCCCAGGAGCCACCAAGTCAGTCAGGCCCCCGAGTGGCTCATCGGCCGAGTCAACTCGAAGGCATCTGAGGGGGATTCCAGGGATCAACTCGCCCCATTCACCGGCCAACGGGTCTTTCGGTGGCAACCGGCGGTGCGTGACCTTTATCGGCTTTTGTCGTCAAGATCTGACGGGGAGACTGGTGAGGTCGGGTGTGCCACTGGAGAGGGAAGCTGAGTCGAAGACGACTCGGACACGGGTTTAGGCCCGATCATCTTCCTTGGTCGCAACAGTCGGTTCTCTTTTGGGAGCCTAAGCCGCGTCGCCACCATCCAAAGGCCATAGATTGGCCCTTGAGCCTCCTCCCCGGCGTCGGAAGGCGGCATTTTGGGCCTGGCACCTAGGTCACCGCTACTGAGGGCAACGCCTCTTCTGCCCGTTCGGATGTCGGAAACCGACAAACGGCCTCCGGATGGTCGATCTGCCCGCACCGTTGGCATAAATCCGGCAGATTTTCAAAGACAAAGGGCTGTCATCTTACCTTCGGCTTTCCCTAAATCAAAACCCCTAGTAAAAGGGGTTTGGTGGCGTCGATCGCTACCTTCACCCGGGGCAAACCCCATCGCCCGCCGTTGCTCGGTTACCCCATCCACCACAATCGGCCAGCCCGCCCGGGCCATGATGTGGAGGATGATCAAGGCCGACCAATATTCCGGCAAAAGGCGGGGTAACCGGAGCCACACCATTATCGTTTTGACGGCATCCTCTCCGAGCTTGAAGTTCGAGATCCATAGTTCTATGGCGAGAAGCTACTCCGCCACCACCCACGAGCCCACACTGAGGGTCCGGTCCCGATCCTCCGTCGACAGGAACCTCAAGGTGAGGTGGTCATCCATTAGTGGGACAGCCACCACCTCCGACAGCTTAACCCGGGCAGCCACGTCCTTGGCCACCCAATCCACCGGAACCCGATTTCTAAGGCTGTGCACCATTGCTACCAACCCATCCCATTCCTGGCGTGCCGCCACAATCGGTTCCTCCGGCGGTGTCAGCACAGCAGAAAGCGGCGGCTCAGCCGCTCCACCTCCGTAGCGGTGGGCCAGCGAGTCATCCACGACCTCGGCCTTGTTCGAGAGCCAGAGTTCTCCCCATGCCCCACATTCACCTAACCTTCGTCTCTCGTCGTTCCCTCCACCGTCTTCCCCACAGGTTGCTTCCCCTTCCGATCCATGGAGGATAGTGTTGCCTCCTGTGTTGGATCAACCAATGGAGGCGACTCTCTTTCAGCCCACCGATGCACGGTAAGTGCTTGGATTCGCCCCTGCAAGGAAAAAACCAGTTAGTGGTTGGGTCGAGAGCTTCCCTAAATCGCCGAGCTACTCATAGAACTCCGGCCAGCATGCTGCTCGCCCTCCACAGGTGCACAGCGACGTTTGCTCGCCCCTCGGAAGCTTCAGGCCGGACCAGCCACTGTGCATTGGACAGCGACGACCTCGTCAAACACTTTGCCGACGAGAAACTAGCCGTTAGACACGGCAATAAAGCCTTTCTCTCTCCTCGAAAGATGTTTCTCTCTCCTCAATGCTTCTCTCTCTAGAAGAAACTAGCGGTTTTTCCATTATGATGAATCCTTTTTTCATGCGAAAGATACATACAGCTACTTAATATTACATATATTAACTCTCTAAATTGAGGATAATTTAATCTTTTTCTTCTCTCCAATAACGGTTTCAAGACCCAGATACACAACTGTGCTACATTGCAATAAAAAAATAAAATATGGCGTCTAATTGAAATTTAAAAAATTTAGGGTCGAAGTATTTTTGGTCCAAATTTGAAAGAGTGTCTTTATAATTTTTTTTAAAAGAAAATATATAAAAGAACTAGAATTGGAGTGTGTGAGGCCCAGCCCTACGGGCTGATCTACTACCAACATGAGGCTAGTCCACAAGGTCGCTCTAGCATTGACTACCAAACAAGGTAGAGCCCTGCTTGAACACAAAGGAGGCAGACTCCGCCTCCTCCTCAGGCTTCAATAAGGAGAGGGGGAACGCCGCCGCCTATAAATTCCCACTCCCACCCTCTTGAGGCACCACTGCCTTGATCACCATCACCAAAAAGGGAGAACAAAAATTAATCCTTTTGTCATTGTCGTGTCCAAGTCGTCGCTAGAGTTGGCATCATCACCACCAACCTCACCGGTACTCTCTCTCCTCATGTCCCTACCTCATGCAATCACTATTGGTCAGATTCAATCGAGGAATCGCCGGGATCAACCCAGAACCCAATTCCCCTATTTTGATGACCGCTGCCGCCTCGAATGCATTGAATATCAGATTCTGCTGATCCTCCAATTGATAGCCTGCAAGCAGGCCCAGGCTTCAAACGACATTGAGATCCCTCTTGAATCCCCTCTTTTGCTGATCTTCTTCCTTCTTTTGTTTTCCCTTCCATCACCAGCCTCCACTAGCCATCATCGCCGACCATCATCAATCTTCCAACCATCACACACTAGCTCCACCATTGGACCACCATTCTTCTTCTTACTTGTTCCTAGAAGAGGCTCCCAAAGAAATGCTTGCTTTCGTGCCTCCTCTCTCTCTCTCTCTTTCTGTCTCTTTTCGTCTCTTGCTTTCTCTGCATAGCATAGTAGACCCTATAGACGGCCCGTTTCACTCTCTCTCCCTCTGTTCCATGGTCCCAGTAGAGGGTCTTGAACTAGTATTTTGTGAACCCCATCATGTTGGCCTCCATCTTATCTTCGTTGGGCATCAATGAACTCCATCATTAATGACCCCTATCATACCACCTTTTTCCTGATCGGCTTACTTCATTATTATGACCAATTGAGTCACCAACATTTGACTCATCCAAGATCATCCAACATTTTTCTTGAAAAAGTTCTCGAGTAAATGTGCATTTATACAATATATGTAGACTCAGGTTTTCCGGTGGAACAGTAATCTGCCATCAAAAGCTGTTATACGTTGATGAGACATCCCTCATTCAAATGCCAAGAGGTAATCAGGACAAAAAAGTTTTTAACAGTTTCTGGATGCAACTAATGTAGATTAAGAACTGTATAAATTGTTAGTTCATCCAGAGTTATGGTACTGGATACACTATAAATACCTCAGGCTGTGTCTCACGGATGTTTCATGAGATACGCGATGATAATGACAACGAAACTTACTTAACATGTTTTATTTCTCAAATGCCAACAGTTTATTCTCAACAGCAAATACAACACTGTCAGTCTTAATAGCACCGGAATCTATATCCAAACAGCCATCATTAGGTTTCAGCAACTGCAAGAGGGCCAAGAAGAATTCTTTCTAACTGCAAAAGAAGTCAAAGAAAAGCAGACAGAATATTAAGTTGTGCATGTCGATTGAGGAGCTTAAGACAAGGCATAGTTCAATCCACATATTTTAAACACTACAATTAAATAAATGATGATTACAGTCTCCAAGAGCCTGCACTTTTTATCCAGACCTGAACTACAAAAGAATTTGGTGTGTTTATAGGCCCACAAAAAAAAAATGGAGCTGTAACAATATTGTCATTTGGAAATACAGCATAAATATTGTAATACAACGACACTAGCGCACAAGAAGGTTGAACATAATACACCATGTGCCATGCTCAAGTTGAAAGATAACTGATTTTGTGGAAATTTTCTTAGTATTTTATTACTTAAACTGAAATACAGAATGTGGCAAAAACAAGATGACTGCATATATCATCTAACAGGCAGCAATATATGGATCCCTATATGGATAATTATTTAGCTATAGAGATGACCAGCTTTTGGCATTGTGGTTTGATATTCTACATATGAAAATTTTGCCTGATGATAAAAAAGAAATAATATACAAATTGAAGAAATAGTTAGAATGAGCAACCAAATACCGAGGTCATACATTGTACATAGGCTAAAAACGGAATGAAAACTACTCTGAAGGGATCCCTCATGAAATAAGCCACCCAAATGGAACCAACTCTGCAGATAAACGTGAAACCTGGTGCTGTACAAGCTCTACAGCTTTATGTAAGAAGATCTCCACACCAATACCCTTTTGAAAAATTTACTGAAAATCTCAGGCTCACATCACTAGTGATAATGACTTTTAAGTCCCTCACCTGATGCTGAGGCCTCATTCTTGCTTACAATAATGAGCATTGTGCCACCTCACAGATGATAACCTCCGTAATGAAATTGTCATCTCCTGATTCATTAATAAACTTCAACACATTTTCTGCATATTGACTCATAAGGATCCCAAACATAGAAAAGAAGTTAGCCAGGAGGTTGGCAATAAACAAATGGAATAGAACGACTTTCACTCTTATGGGAAGAAATCTTGTATTTTCTTTCAACAGATCTCTTATCAGATCTCTACACTACAAAATCATAATCATGAATCCTGACCACCCAACACTCAAAGGACAATCCAATGTTCTCACCAATAACCTACCAAAAAGCACACCAGAAACTACTTGTTTTAGACTGCTCCTCTATTCTTGCCACCATTAAAAAGCACTCACCACTAGTTACTGTTGGCACAAGTGTGGTGCATCCAAAGCAAAGAATACAAGGAACTGATCTGAAAAACCTGTAGGAGTCGACTCATGCAGATCTGGAGTCGACTCGAGCAGTGCGGCAGTCGACTCGAGCAGTGCGGAAGTTGACTCCAGTGCAGGGCCGATGTTACAGGGAGAGCGGGAGTCGACTCAAACTGTGCCGGAGTCGACTCCAGGTCGTACCAGTTTTTAAGTAGGGATGGAAATTGGTCTCCTACTTGCTTAAGACTCAGGTAATTTGGATCTTAAAGGGGGCTAACCATTATTGGGCTAGGTTTAGGCTCAAAGGGGGGGAGAGCATACAAGTCTTGGGTGTACACAGATTTGGGTTGAGTGCTTTCTCATATAGTTTAGCCTAGGAGAGTTTTTGGATTTGGGTCATGATTGACCATGTATATATACAGTCTTGTAATTCGTGTATGATGACAGAGGACTGAATGAAATCATTGGAAACTCTTACTCCTGAAACCCTAATCTTCTTTCTCTCTTCCTCTCACGCTTGCATTCATCCTGAAACCCTAGTGCCACCTCCATCGAATAATATGATCGATCCACGCCTTTTGCAGTATAGGGGACGCCCTAGGTGTTGTGCTTTGAGGCGCTCTTCTCCTACAATCGGTATCAGAGCTTGCTGTATCCCTACAATTAGTATCAGAGCCATTGGTTGGCGATTTGGTAAAGGAGAGATCAAAATCTGCGGGTAAACTTTCAAAACAGAATTTCCGCATTCATTGATTTCTGTTTTGTGGTATGACTTCTAGCAATCTTAAGGCAGATTTTGAGAAGTTTGATGGCAAGGGGAACTTCACCCTATGACAGCAAAGGGTGAAAGATTTGCTAGTAAAGCAAAGGATCTATAAGGTCTTGGTTAGGAAAAGACCGGAAAAGATTAGTGCTGAGGATTGGGAGGAGTTAGAGGAGATAGCGTTTAGCACCATTAGAATGTGCTTGGCTGATTCGGTGTCACCTGAGATTTGCTCAGAGACCACGGCCAAAGGGCTATGGGAGAGGTTAAAAAACACTTACATGGGCAAGAGCATAACAAATAAACTGTGGTTGAAGAAACAGTTGTATAGTCTGCAGATGCTGGAAGGAGAGGATCTGATTTCTCATATTCAGAAGTTTAATCAAGTGTGCTCGGAAGTCATGAGCCTTGATGTGAAGATTGAGAAAGAGGATAGGACCCTTCTACTGTTGTGTTCTCTCCCGGGATAATATGATAGGCTGATCACTACTTTGTGTATAGGAAAGAAACTCTAAATTACGAAAAGATGATCGGTGTTCTGCAATCTAATGAGCAAAGAGAGAAGATTTGCAAGGGGAGTTCTAACTCAGAGGTTCTTGCTGTGAACGAGAGGCAAGGGAGATCCAGAAAAAAAGTTAGAGACAAGTCCAGTGGCAGATCTAAGTCTCAGGGCAAGCAGAAGGCATGGAAGTACTTCAAGTGTCATCAGATTGGTCACATGAAGCGGAATTGTCCTTTGCTGAAATCTGAGAAAGGAAAGAATTCTTCCAAGGAAGGTTCGGCCAGTCATGGTGGTGCTCTTTCATCTGAAGACAGTGGAGATGACATACTGGTAGTGTCAGATGGAACCATGAAGAATAACAGCCGGTGGACTCTGGATTCAGCCTGTTCGCATCACTACACTTCGCATCGGGAGTGGTTTAGAAAACCGAAGGAGGAAGTGTGAGCCCTGGTGATGATCATCCTTGCAAGGTTGCTGGTGTAGGTACCACAAAAGTGAAGATGTATAATGGGGTCATTAGAACATTGACCAATGTCAAGCATGTCCCGAAGTAGAAGAAAAATCTGATTTCATTGGGCTACCAGGAGAAGCATAGATGTGCTTTTGGAAGCCAATCGGGTGGCGGCTGTTTGAGGATCGCCAAGGAGGCTTTGGTGGTGATGAAAGGGAGAAGACTGAACAATAATCTCTATGAGATGGAAGGCTCAGTAGTGACAGATAGTGCAGAGGTGTTGGCGGCAGCACAGGAGAAACAGTTAGCTTACAAACTGTGGCACTATCAGATGGGGCACATGAGCGACAGGGAGTTCACGGAACTCGGCAAGAAGTCTGATTCCAGTTGTTGAAAAGGAGAAGAATGATATTTGTGAGCCCTGCATATATGGCAAACAGCATAGGATAAAGTTTGCCAACAGTTTCAAGCGGAGTGAAGGCATTCTGGAGCTAGTTCACTCGGATGTATGGGGACCGGCACCTGTTTCGGCCAGAGGTGGAACCAGATTCTTTTTGACATTTATTGATGACTTCTCTAGGAAGGTATGGGTCTATCTAATAAGAAAAAAATCAAAGATGTTTGCCAGGTTCAAAGCTTGAAGAGCTGAAGTTGAAAAGAAAACAAGAAAGCCAGTGAAGTGCCTGAGGTCTGACAATGGAAGGAAATACACTAGCAGCGAATTCGGAAGGTATTGTGAGGACAATGGGATCAAACGCCATTTCACAATGAAGATAACTCCCCAACAGAACGGTGTAGCCGAAAGGATGAACTGAACATTGACAAAGAAGGCAAGAAGTCTGAGGCTACAGGCGTCACTTTCCAAGTCCTTTTGGGGTGATACGATAACTTTTTCATATTTTCTTGTTAATAGGTCCCCTAACAGAAAACTTGATGAAGGCATTTCAAAGAAGATCTGAAGTGGGAAGAAGGTGGAGCTTGATTACCTGAAGGTGTTTGGTTGCCCGACCTATGCACTTGTAGAGGCAACCGAAAGAAGCAAGTTGGATCCGAAATTGCTAAAGATGGTCTTCATCGGATATCCACATGAGGTCAAAAGTTACTTGCTGTGGGATCCTCATTCTCAAAAGTGTACCATCAATAGAAATGTGATCTTTGATGAGGAGAGCATTCTGAAGAAGTCAGGATTTGCAGATGAGGCTGAAAAGGCTAAACAGGACAGCAGCGGGCAGCATTCGCTAGCAGGTGATGTGCTTTTAAGTTCTACCTCCAAACGTGTTCCTTTTGAGATAGAGTTTGGTAGGCATGTTCCCACACGTATGGAGGACCAACTAGGAGGGCCATCAGTTCAGGAAGAGGTGCAGGTAGAGCCACAGAGTTCTGGTTTGAGAAACCTTGTCAGGGGAGTTGCACCGCACAAGCCGAAGCGCATCATCTACAAACCTGTTCGGTATGACATTGATGAGACTATCTCCTATGCTCTCATTACTGCTAATGGAGATCCAAAGACATTTGAGGAGGCCATGGAGAGTTCAGATCGGGAATCATGGATGCAGGCCATGATGGACGAGATGGAGCCACTAGAAAAGAACAAGACATGGCAGCTAATGGATCTACCTAGAGATGACAGGCCATTGATTCAAAATGGGTGTTCACAAGGAAGGAGATACCTTCAGAGCAAGGTGGAGTCAGATACAAGGCAAGGCTTGTTGCAAAGGGGTACTCACAGAGAGAGGGAGTGGACTACACAGAGGTATTCTCTCCGATAGTGCGGCATGCTTCAATTCGAGTGTTGTTGTCTTTGATGGCACAGTATGATATGGAATTGGAGCAAATCGATATGAAGGCGTTCTTACATGAGAGCCTAGAGAAGAGGATATACATGCAGCAACCAGCTAGTTTCATGCAGCCAGAGTTGGAGGAAAACCTGTGTCTACTCAAGAGATCTCTCTACGGTTTGAAGCAGTCACCCCGACAGTGGTACAAAAGGTATGATACTTTTGTCTTGAGCCCTGATTTTTCCAGATGTGAACATGATAGCCGTGTCTATGTGAAGAATGTGGATGAGGAGGATACTTTATATCTACTTTTGTATGTGGATGATATGCTTATTGCCAGCAGGAGTATCGATGCAGTGAATGGGCTAAAATCTGCATTGTCTACAGAATTTGAGATAAAGGATTTGGATCCATCCAAGAAGATTCTTAGGATGGACATTTGTAGAGATAGAAATAAGAGTATTCTCCACTTGTCTTTGAGAGGATACATTCAGAAAGTCTTGATGAGGTTTGGAATGGATAAAGCCAAACCGGTTGGAACACCGCTTGCAAGCCACATGCCTCTTTTGAAGCTGCAGTGCACCCAAATAGATGAAGAGAAAGAGTACATAGAGAGAGTTCCTTATGCTAGTGTCGTGGGCAGCGTGATGTATGCTATGGTGTGTTGTAGGCCCGATATAGCACATACAGTGAGCCAGGTGAGCAGGTAATAGCAAACCCAAGGAAGGAGCACTAGCAGGCACTGAAGTGAATTTTTCGGTATCTTCAAGAAACTCGGAGGCTTGGTCTGACTTTTGGGCAGCAAGATGGACTTGGGAGGAACTCAAATATCTCAAGTAAGTTTTCAAGTCCGTTAGAAGGGTTTGGTGATGCTAACTTTGCAAGTGATCTAGATACAAGAAGGTCTACTATAGGTTATGTTTTTTGCATGTATAGTGGACCGGTTTCTTGGAGATCAACCTTTCAACCTATCACGGCCTTGTCCACCACAGAGGATGAGTATATAGGAATTACAGAGGCTGCCAAGGAGGCTCTTTGGTTGAAGAGACTCATTCAGAAGATAGGGGTGAAGCAGAGTACAGTGGTGTTGCACAGTAATAGTCAGAGTGCTCTACAGTTGGTTCAGAATCCAGTCTATCATGCTCGCACAAAGCATATAGACTTAAGGTACCACAGGATCAGAGAATTAGTGGAGGATGATGAGGTGATACTAGTGAAAGTTCATATAAAGAAGAACCAGTCATATGCACTAACAAAGACTCTTCCGCAGGATAGGTTTCTCTCATGTGTGGAGCTGATGGGGTTGATGGACCAGGTGGAGCTTGCAGAATCTTTGGAGCACCAAGGTAGAGATTATTGGCACAAGTATGGTGCATCCAAAGCAAGAAATGCAAGGAACTAATCTGAAAAACTTGTAGCAGTCGACTCATGCAGATATAGAATCGACTCCTGCAGAGCTAGAGGGAGTCGACTCCAGGAAATCAGGCAAAAAAGCGTCTCTCTAGAAAGCCTGAGAGAGTCGACTCGAGCAGTGCGGGAGTCGGGGCCGGTGTTACAGGAAGAGCGGGAGTCAACTCGAGCTGTGCCGGAGTCGACTCCAGGCCATGCCAGTTTTTAAGTAGGGACGAAAATTGGTCTCCTACTTACTTTAGACTCAGGTAATTTGGGTCTTAAGGGGACTAACCATTATTGGGCTAGGTTTAGGCTCAAAGAAAGAGAGAGCATGCAAGTCATGGGCGTACATGGGCTTGGGTTGAGTGCTTTCTCATATGATTTAGCCTAAGAGTTTTTGGGTTTGAGTCATGATTGACCATGTATATATACACTTTTGTAATTTGTGTATGATGACAGAGGACTGAATGAAATCATTGAAAACTCTTTTTTTCTGAAACCCTAATCTTCTTCCTCTCTTCCTCTCACGCTTGCATTCATCTTGAAACCCTAGTGCCACCTCCATCGAATAATACGATCGATCCATGCCTCTTGCAGTATAGAGGACGTCCTAGGTGCTGTGGTTTGAGGCGCTCCTCCTACAATCAATATCAGAGCTTACTCGATCCTTGCAGTTACCAAAAAAAAAAGCACTCACCACTCACATACTTTAAGGCAAACTAAAGTTAGACAAAAGAATCATGGATTATGCACCTCACAATCCCAGAAAGAGTCAGCATTCTCTTACATACAAGGTTAGCCGTATCGGTATCGTACCCCAAACAAGCACCATCATATTACAGCACCGGTACCCCAGTAGTGTAACCGATTTGGTGTATCAAGTGTCGGTACGCCTCCCATACCACATATTTGTTCAGTATCAATATGCATCGGTACGGATCGGTACAGCACACTTTGCTTCCATAATTATGCATCATGGGTCCATGATATTGTTGAAGAACGGCTTAATCCTTCTATCAACAGAGTTCAAGTCATTGTTGTTAACTCATTTGTTCTGAAGCTGTCTAGACCAGTACAATTCCACTAGTGATGTTCTTTAAATTGTAGAAGGGAAGAAGATTACCTATCTCACCTATGTTACTACTTAGAAGTAGTCTCAAGCAACAATAATTATGATTCAGGTAGTACAAATACAATCAACAGTACATTCAGTGGGTGTAAACCCAATACTTTTTAGTGCGTATGACGAACTCCAAATTAACCTTGAAAAGGCCTTTTAGGTTCAACGCAACTGAACCCTGAATTCCTTTCTATGTTCCCTAAGTAGGCACATGGACCACAAGAAATATTAGTTAGAAACAATGAACACAAAGACCCAAGTACAGATTATCAATCTAGAATTTAGCATTCATTAATAAAAACTTATCATTCTCATGGGCATCAAGATCTACTGATAGCTTAAAAGGCAAGGAATAACATCCAGAACAGTATAGCATACAGAACAACATAGCATACATATGATTCATTATATTATTAGAATCTCAAGCGGAGAGGAGATTGGTTTTGTGGCAATGAACTTGAACAGGGGAAAAGCCAGAAGATTTAAACCAAGAGAAGTTTGTGATAAAGAAGATTAAAAAACTTCTACTGTAGGAGGATATAGTGCTGGAAAACGACATATACAATCAAATCTATAAACTAAAGAAACGACTAATTTTCATTTCAGTTACATTAGTCTGCATGATATATTGTAGCGGAACAATGTATTCGTTTGTGTACACTAACTCATACTTTAAAAGTTAAAAAGAGAAGATAAATTGTTAGATGATAACATCAGTTGCATCAAACAAATAATGGGCAAGTATATTCTATAATAAATAAAAATAATAATAATATCAAGGAAATAGATGAAGCCATAAGGGCAAGCCTACAACTGACCCAAAACAGTTAAGAAGATGCAACCACAAAAAATTCATGGGGAGAGGTGAGGGAGGAAGATCAGGACTGGATTACCCAGTACTTTCAATAACCTCACCTACTCTTACCCTTAGCATACCTACTTGGGTATATATGGTATGCATGATAAATATATAAGAAGCAACAGATGGTAATTAAAAGGGGTGTAATTTGTGCTCAATGAACCTAGGACTAGGATATGAAAACTACATAAGATGATATATTGTATTACTTTTAAAAATAGGTCCCAAATGACCATATTTCAATTATCGAATATGTTTATTTTAACAAACTAGCAGGTTTCCAAGTTATCTTGACTAATGAGGTTACAGACATAGCCCCATCTACTATAATTTCAGAACTACCAATGAATAAGAAATAAAGTCCAAAGTAGAAGTTCCTATACTAGGAACTATATAAAAATCATCACTTGCAGCCCAAAAAAAAATTAGCTGTCTTTTTAGCGGACAATGCTCATGCAACGTTATAGTAACCTCATGTTTTAGTTTTAAATAAAAGAAAATACTAGCACAGTTACTCCCTGTCGGTTAGAAGTTCTTCCTCCCCCAGGGAACACCAGGCATTTCACATTATGTAAAATGAAGAAAGCATCTTACCACCACTTGATTCCCATGTCATCAAAATATCTAGAGTTAAAATCCAACATTCATAGCACGAAACAGATTTACCATAATATTCAAAGTGTCAGCAGGACAACAGATATTCAGAAACAACATTGCAAACAAGGTCATAGTTACTTCTACAACCCCAAAAATAATTAATGAAAGTACCCTGAAAGGCCTTGCTATACTAAGAACCAAAAAACATCAATTAAGAAAAGTCTTCATGACCCATTACCTGATTTCCTCTTTATATACAACTGGTTCTTCACAAGCAAAGTTGCAATCACTTGCACTTAGCAAATCCATTAAAAATTGGTATAAGTTACCTTAAAAGTTCTCATTTTATTGCCATCAGGTATGCATTATTCAAGTCTATTCCTGCTAATACATTTATTTACCTTTCTTTTTCTAGTCAAAATATTGGACATTTTCTTTCATTCATATTATATATTATCTCCTTCTAATCAGTGCTAGTGAACAACAGGGAGAGAACCCACCTAACCTTACAAATACGAGCAATGAGTCATAATTCTTAAAGAAAATGTAAGAAGTGTAAGGACTGAATAAGGATTGGTAACATCAGTAAGATATCCTTAAAAGAACATGTAAGATGATTAACTACTTCAACCTATTAGCCTCCCCACCATAAAAGAGATGTCTAACAAATATGAGTGATGAAGTGTAGTTCTTCCTGCAAAAACCACAAGCATCCAGGTTATGTAACCTCCAAAAGGAATTGGATTTCTTGTTGAAGATCTACATTAGAAATTTGATTAGGGCTGATCTAGATCTAGTTTTTATTCTGTATAACAGCAACAAGCAATGGAAATGTGAATGAAAAGATGTAGAAATGGATAGGATTAAGTAGTTTTAGAGATAAATATAGAGCACAACAACTGAACGAGAAAATGAAAGAAAAATGGAGGTCCATGCATCCATTATTTTCTTTTTCGAACAATGAAACTTCAATAGATTTTTCTAAGCAAAGTCCTTTGCTAGCCTTGCTGCCTAAATTGGAAGCTTTACAAGAATCATTTAACTTCTAATTCGAGCACACAGAAACTTAATTAGCTTCTAGTCCAAGCAAACCAGGGGTGGCCTACATAATCCCTAAATCTAGGACAGAATTAGGGAACAAAACCCACTAATAATAATCAGATCAGATCACAACTGAATCTTAATTATGTCTGACACAAAAGCATAATGAAAAGAAACTCAAATTAAGATGATTTAGGAACAAGGTTTTAAATACTGGTGGGACAGCAGCATGTCCCACTATCCCTGGTATGGGGGTAGGGCATTATTGGAATGGGACAAGTTGGAAAATGGACCAGAACGAGATATCCAACATTCCAAGTAATGGGTCACAGAGCATCCTGCTCCACGAATAAATGTCGGCAGCCCCATCACACGGCATTTCAATCCTTGCTTGGGGTCAAGTTACGATAATCAAACTCTCTAACGAACCTTTGAAATAGCACATAGGGCCCCCCGCGACATTCAATGTGCTGAACCACCCGGAAAAGAACCCTCTTGATTTTTTTCTTTCCTTCTTTTCTTCCATTCATGAAACAACATGATATGCCTCAACCAATCCAAAATCATGATGTGCTATATATGAAGCATCATAGTCATATTTGGCATATGTAATAAAACTAGAAAATATTATGCACAACAACATTGTTCTATGAGAAAGATTTGTAATGGATGATTGACAGCAAAATATGCAGCAAAACACAGAGCGAAAGTCAAAGCAACAGTAACTATGTATTTGTACAACATTATCTCCTGCTATACGGTCCCAACTTCAGTTGAATCAATCATGGAACTGTCAAATGTCATGCAGTTTCTCTGTATGTCCACACCATGCTACGAGGGGTTCAATATTCCAACTCTTCTGTGCTTGCTAATGAATTTTTTTTAGTGGTTCCAACATGCCTACACACCCACAACCTTTCAATCAATGAAAATCTCAAATCAAATCTGAGAACTTGGCACAGTATATCCAAGCAAACTTGATGTACCGAAGCCTATCAAGCAAAATCTCATTTACACCTATTACTAAGGCAGTACCTGCAATATCTAGCAATTCCAATCCAACTAAATGTTAAGCATTCAATCAATGTTTGCTCATCCAAGAATTAGTGCCATAATTTGGCTCACGAACCCTGGATTGCATTTCTTCCTCCAATGCTGGTGCAAGCGACCCTCTTTTAAGCACTAAAGCTTCCCCATGATATGCATAGAAAAAGATGCCACAAGATCTTCTTGTTTGATCATGAGAGACACCTCTAGTGGCATATCATTGTGGGTTTAAGCCATTTATGCGTTACAATCTTTTTTATCTGATAAAGGAATTTCACCATTAGTTTTGCATTTACTAGCATAGCAAGAACCAATGTTACTTGGATTCATGACAGGGTTGTCAAGTGTCCAAGAATTCAAAAGTACTGTTACCAGAATCTTCTAAAAATTGCATATGGAAGCTCACCTGTATCTTGTAGTATATGCAAATATACTGATGTATGCATATAAAGCCTAATTAACTAGACCTATGCTTCATAAAATTATAAAATTTGATAGAATGGTGGCTAATTATTATGTTAAAATGAAAATTTTTTATATAGAAGTGCCAAAAGTAGACATGTGATGATAATCTTATAACAATTTGACGATATGAAGTGTTAAGGAGTGTCATGAAGCGTCCCAAGTGTCCAAGTTTCGAGCATGTCAAAAATCCAAAAATTGGAGATTGGACTCACAAGAAATGGGAATAGGAAAGAGAAGCCAATGAACTACTAGAAAACCATTTTACCATGGAGTCCTTGGTACCAAAAATCAACCCATTGCTGCTGGCATGCCAAGTGGCATGAGGAGATTATAAGACACCAATCCCCCAGTGTCGCATGGCAAGCAAAAACTTTACAGGATTTTTTTGGAAACAATATAGGGCCTTTAGCATTTGTCTTTAATATTTCACTACGCATTAGTCAAAATTTTATTGGCTTGTATAATTAGGGGAAGATTTTCCCTAATAGGATCAAGGAGATCAAATGCAATTATATAAAGGGTACTGATATTCCAAATTGGAAGAAATATGTTCATCATCTTTCATTAAACAATCCATCAACAAATTTCACCATTTCCCCTAAAAAACAATGATGAGGTGTACTGTTGCATCAAGGAACCATGAGAAATTAATTGCAGAAAAGACAACACTAAATTCTTGCATAACATATTTGTTTTACAAGATATATCTGGTCAGAATAAGATTAATGTTTGTGGTCTAGCAACATTGCTTGTACTGTTGTTTGCCTTTGAATATTTTCTTCAATTACCTAAACCATTGCAATGGGTTAAATTAACAACATTCTCCAGTTCACATGCACAACCTTTAAGTTCCACAGGCAGGAAATGTACTCATAAACATGCAAGGCAACCTACTATCATTACAGTAGAACTATTAACTAGGAATTCTTTCATTGGCACTCAACCTCTAGGCAATACCATACCAGACAATCATATAAAACATCGCATAGTTCATCCATATCAAAATGCAATACAAGCTAATTTATGAGTGTAGTTGATGTAAAATGTCGCACCTTCCTAACTGGATGGCAGCTTTGTGCAATGGAATCCATCTTGAACAAGTTTGTTGATTGCATTCCTGAGCCTTATGTAGTCATCCTCCACATTGTACACCTGATGAGAAATTCTCACATACCCAGTCACGGCACTGCTCCCACTTTCACCATCCTTTGGAGACCGATGATATACAGGAACCTCAACATGGAATCGATCTCTCAAGAGACTCCTAAACTTAAGAGCATCCTTCTCACTTGAAATCCCCAAACATCCAGGCAGACCAACCATGATCATGCTTGCGCACATATCTGGTGGCGACCCAAGACAAGTGCGCCATGACTCAGCCAGCATCTTCCCCATCTCCACAACCTTATCGTGATTCCGCTTGCGAATGCCTTCAATCCCTCCTTCAAACCTATCAATGAAATCCATCACCGATGACACTACAAGCTGGGCACTGTAATCCCGGGTACCAATCCATCCGCTCTCGATGGGGAGACCATTCCCATACTCATGTGAGACCACTGGGTGGTGCAAATTGGTTGAAGCCCTACTCTTCTTGGAGTACAAGAACGCAACCGAAGGGGGGCAAAAGAACCACTTGTGGAGGTTGCTGGTGTAGAAGTCAGCCCCAATGTCCTTCACGTCGACCTCAATGCTCCCAATTGCATGCGCCGCATCGACAAACACCTTGTCTACGCCCTCCTCACGGCAAATCTTGGTCAATTCTTTGACAGGGATCACGACGCTCGGCATAGAAGTAATGTGGTCGATCACGGCCAGCCGGACCTTCCGGCCATTGGATTTCCCAAGCTCCAACGCCCTGCAGAATTCTTGAACGATCTCCTCGTTGGAGGTCACCGGGAAGGGGAGGGGGACCTCGATGACATGGCCGCCGGCGCGGGTGACGTAGGCCTGGATGGACTTCTTGACGGCACCAAAGGCGTAGTGGAGCATGACGACGGCGTCTCCCTTGTTGAAGTGGCCCTCGAAGAAGGCCCAGGAGACGTGCTGGAGGACGATGGCGGCAGCGGTGGTGGCGTTGTCGACGAGGGAGACCTCGTCGATGTCGTCGGCGTTGATGAAGTCTTTGATGAGCACGCGAGAGCGGAGGAGGGAGGGCTGGAGGCGGTTAAAGTAGAAGTCGTCGGGCTGGCGGAGGAAGAGGCGCTGCCACCGGAGCTGGGCGGCGAGAACGGAGGCCGGGCAGCTGCCGAAGCTGCCGTTGTTGATGCGGGCTACGGCGGGGTCGTGGTGGGAGAACTCGTCGCGGATCTCAGAGGCGGAGATGGGTGGAGAAGGCCGCGGCCGCTTCGGGAGGGGCCCGTTGGTGTCGTCGCCGTCGTGGCGGCCGTTCTCAGCGTGGCCGTCTCCGTGGGGATCCATCGGGACGAGGGGAAGGGAGGGGTGTTTAGGGTATCGGCGGGGAGGAATTATCCATGAAAGAAACTAGGGTTAGGGTAACGGTTATGATGGCAGGGGGAGGCTTATGATGCCGGTGACGGGATTCTGCCAACGAATTCCGGCTGCTGGTTCGTAAGTTAGCTATTCAGACGGTGAAAGGGCGGTGGAGTGAACTATGCCTAGATCTGATACATGGTATTATTATTTAATATTTATTTTTTTAATAAATCGGATAAGTTATACCGTTTGTAATTTAAGTATTTTAAATAAATTACTAAGAAGCTAGCCGGCTGCTATATTAACCATCTCATAAACATGTGTGATGCAAGGGCAATACATTCCCTTAATATTTATTTTTACTATTACATATTATTTTGCCATTTGGTATATAAAACGTCACGTCTTCAAAAAATTGTTATATGGATTAGATTAAGTGAATATGGTGAATGACAAACACCCCACATTTGATTTTAAATTTTTTAAATAAAAAATATAATGTGGCGATTGACCACTGGATTGGTCCACGGGACGTTGTCTATCTAATAATTAGAACACAGTTACAATATTTTCTATTTTTTCTCGTGGAAAGTTCTTTAAAAGTTGCGGGCTAATGCTTATTTTTTTCGAGGTATAAAAGGGGCAGATTGTAACATTAGACAAAATGTCAGAATAAGCAATTTAGCATCGAAGGTGGCAAGTGTTTCAATATTGAGGTTATTCTAAGTGATATATCATATTTTTGATAACTCGTATATTCTTATTAAGATCATTGGTAAATTATAATATTTATCATAGTCATTATTTGCCAAACTTAAAATCTTGATAATAAAACATTATTTGTGTCCTAACACTTGCCGTCATGATGTGACAATCATTATTTCTAAAGCAAGCCCTCAGTAGTTTCTTCGAATATAAATTATAGATCAAACATCTAAACTCTCCTAATCTTGATATCAGTGAGACAACGATTTGCAGTAATAGAAGACAGATAGACTGAGATGGGTCTCTTTTTCTCAGGCCATAAGCAAGTCAACTGAAGGATATATTGTACATACAATAGGCCCTCACGAAAGCTCAGCTAATTGAACCAAACTAAGTAACCTAGGTGGTTGACTCATCTCTGTACCTACTAAACGAGAGAACAGAGAAAATCTGGCCCTCTCCAAAATTCATAAAAATTAAAAACATATATAAAAAATCATTATTTTTGGAAGTCACGTTAAAAAATAAAAATTGCACATATTTATTTAAACAAATTTCACACACATACAACACAGAAAAAGAAAATTGAATGGTACCATAATTATATTTCTAGTGGCACAAAATGTACAGAAAAAAATCACACGCATGCAGTAAAAAGAAAATTCAATTGGAAATTCAATTGTTTTTACATATGGAAGGAAATTCAATTGTATTACAATTAGATCCTTACTGGCACAAAAATGGAAAAATAACACGCACAAAAAAAATCAAATGCATGCACAAGAGAAGAAATTCAATCAGATATTCATTCATTCCCATACATGTAAGGAAATTCAATCATATTATAATTAGGTTTTTAGCAGCACAAAAAATAAATCAATTTATAATAAATTAGTGATTCATAATTTAATCGTACTAAATTCAAATTTCTGGAGGTCACTTTAAAAAAGAAGTTTGTACATATGTATGCACAAAATAAATTGCCGTACAAAAAAAAATCGCACACATGCACAACACAAAAAAAAAAAAAATACTTGTATTATAATTAGATTTTTACGGGCATAAACCTAAAAAAAACCTCATGTAGGTACAAAAAAGAAAAAACAATCATTCACATACACGTATGAACATTCAATCATAATGTAATTAGATTTTTAGTTGCATAAAAATATTTAATATTTTAAAAAATTGCAGGGATGCACAAAAAGGATATTTGTTTGGAAATTCAATTGTTTTTAAGCACACAAGAAAATTTAGTCGTATTACAATTAGATTTTTAGTGGCACAAAAAAATTAATTTGTAGTAATTAGTGATTCATAATTCAACCATATTAAATTCAATTGTTTACGCATAACAAAAAAAAACATCGCACAAAAAAAATCGCACGCACGCACAACACAAAAAAGGAAATTCAATCACACTATAATTAAATTTTTAGTGGCATAAAATGCATAGAATAAGTGGTGCAGGTACAAAAAAGAAAATTCAATTGGAAATTCAATCATTCTCATGTACTCAAAAAAAAAAATCAATTGTACTACAATTAGATTTTAAGTGGTACAAAAAAGAAAATTAATATTTATAAAAAAATTGCAAGCATGCATGAAAAAGAAAATTCAATCATTTCCACACATGCAAGAAAATTCAATCATTCTACAACTAAGTTTTTAGCGGCACAAAAAGAAAAATTAATTTGTAATACATTAGTGATTCATAATTCAGTTGTACTAAATTTATATTTTTGGAAATCATTTTAAAGAAGGAATTTTGTACATATTTACACACAAAAAAAAGTTGCACCAGCAAAGAAATTCAATGATGCGACAATTAGGTTTTTAGTGGCACCAAAAAAGGAATTTAATTCATAATAAGCTAGTGATTTGTAGTTCAATCATACTAAATTTAAATTTTGGAAGTTGTTTAAAAAAATGCACATGTTTGTGCACAAAACAAGAGTCATGGTATAAAAAAGAAAATTCAATTATAAATTCAAATCACGCACATGCGGAAAAAAAGAAAATTTAATCGTTCTCATGCATAAAAACAAATCACGTACATGCAGAAAAAAAGAAAATCCAATTATTCCCAAATACAAAAAAATCGCACACATATAAAAGGAAATTCGGTTGAAAAGTCAATTGATCCCATGCATGCAAAAAAAAAAAAAAATCTATTAATATAGAAATCTACTTACCTACATAAAAGAAAATTTTGTTTTTTAGTGATTCATACGGACAACAGGAGTTCCACTTAAAAACAAAATGCATACATGTATGAAAAATTAGTTTCGATCATACTAAATCAAAAAAAAAACATTTTTAGTGACTCATATGCACCAAAAAAATACATTAAAACATTAGTTTTTTTAGTGATTCATACATACAAAAAGGTTCCAAATTAAAAAAGAATCACATACATGCACCAAAATTTTAATTGAAGTCTGAAACTTGATTGTTCCGGCTAAGGGTGGGTTTTGCCACATGTACTTGGTGAATACTCATAATCAACTATCTTTTCAATTTCTTTTTTATCTTGGTATTGAATTATTCGATATTCAATTCAACTCATGTGTTAAATTTTACCTTATTTAACATTAAAATAGATATCCAATTCTATTAGACTGTTAATTATTCGATATTCACTTCAATGTTAAAATAACATTAGTATTTTATATTAATGTTAAAATAGCATTTAATGTTATTGGTAGGCTGGTTTTGTAAACTTAAGGTGAGCTACTATTTTGCCACAAGTACTATGTGATATACAAAACAAAAACATGTTACTATTCATTTTAAATTTATAGTTGTCATGTTATAGATGTTATTTGTGCATGATGATTGGGAGGGTTAGAGTAGCAATCGGTGTCATGATGATCGAAGCGATTGGGAGGGTTAATATTGCATTACTTTCCATGATTAATGAGGGTTTTATTATATCAATGGCCTAAGCTAAATAGCTTTTCTATTTTTCCTTGAATTATCTATTTATTCTTATAATATGAACAATTGAAGTGTGTTAGCTATAAAATGGAAGTATTTGAAGCCAGAAACTTGATTGCTACAGTTTGGGATGGAGCTTGTTGTTTTTGTTGTTGCCCCGCTAAGCAGCCCAAAAGAGAGGATGAATTTAGTTTTTCAAAAATTTAAACTAAAGTGCAAGTAACAATTTTGCTGCATGTATGCGATTGAAAATATGAGCTATAAGCAAGTAAAAATGCAAGAAAATAAAGCATACAAATCAAACACCACAAATATAAAAATTTATAGTGGTTCGGTGCTAATCCTATAACTATATCCACTCCTCTAGATATTCTTCTTGGAAATTTTAACTATAATCTCTCCAAGATTATAGTACGATTGTTTTGATAGGGCTCACAGCCAACCCAGTCGATTTTTATTGAAAACAACCAAACCACCACAAAGTCTTCTTTAAGCTTAACACAATTCAATTCTAGGTTTGAATGTACTTTTTTTTCAAGTTTCAATTTCTAAAACTTGTTACAATAGAGTACAAGAAATTTTAATACAAACAAAGTAAAGCTCCCCAAAAAAGAATTTAATAAGGAATTGATGGAGCTATTGTAAGTTGTTGGTTGGCCTTGAATGGACTTCAATGCTCTTCACCAACCTTCTCTAATAGTGAAAGATATGATCATTAGGCTCTCATTGAATACGCTTGAAGTTTTTTATTTCTTTTCTTCTCTTTTTGTACTACTTATTATTCTCCTTTCTTTTGCTCTTCTTATTTTTGTTGTTATATGTCTTAAGTGTTTTCATGCATTTATATCTTCAAAAAGTAGTTTGAAGATGTTTCTAGCCATTAGACATACTGAAAGAGTCATTGTAAGGCAAAAACGACCGTTCAAATTTATTGGAACACTACCAGTTACTGTTGTCAAATGCAGATGGGTCGACTCGACTTCTTTAAGGGCCGACTCGTGATCTTCATGGGTTAACTCGTAAAAGCACTTATTTTTGTTGTATTCTATCTTTTAATTGTGGTCATTCTGGGGTCAACTCTTCAATTTTTTAGGGTCGACTCGTCTATGACTAAGAGTCGACCTCTCTATGACTAAGAGTCAACTCATGATCCTCAAGGGTCAACTCACTGACATATTGATTTTAGCTACTTTTTGTCTTCTGTCTATGGCCATTCTAGGATCGACTCGTCGAGTTCTGAGGTCAAGAGTCGACTCATGATAGTGCAGATTTTCATCTCTTTCTGTCTTTCTTTTGAGACTGTTCGAGGGTCGAGTCGTGAAAGCGCAGATTTTCACCTTTTCCGTCATTCTTCTAAGACTGTTCTGGGGTCAACTCTTCTAATCCAAAGGTTGACTTGTGAAAGCGCAAACTTTTACTTCTTTCTATCTTTCTTCTGAAATTGTTCTAAGGTTGACTTGTCAGATCCAGGGGTCAACTCGTGAAAGCATACCGAAGTGCCAGAGTCGACTCATGCATATCCTAGGGTCAACTCTTAAAACTGTCCAAAGATGAGATCATATGTCTTTGCATATGGACGTTTAGGGATTGGTTCATAGTGTTCCTGGGGTCAACTCCTCTTATGCAAAACTTTATAATTTTGAGTTTCATTCTTTCGCATCGAGAGTTATGGATTACTATCTTCTAAGCTTTTTGAGAGCATTCTAGTATACTCCAAGCAAGTGATTAGTAAACTTTCTACTCGAACATTTTGTGTCATCAAAATCATTCCTTTTAGGTGAACATTTGTAAACTTAAAGCGAGCTACTTATATTTCCATAACATTAATAAGATGTCGGAACCAAAATGGGCATTAACAATTAAATGCATTGTTAACCCCATAGTTTCAATTGTTTACTATTGGATTTTGATGATAACAAATAAATGAATTTAGTTCATTATTATGATTATAGCAAACGAATGAAAATTAGAAATTGAAATTTCTTTTGAAGGCAAATGCTGAAATTCTGAACGTATGTTAGTATTTTTGGCATAAATTTTTATTGAAATAAAATATTAATCCAACTCTTAATGATCTGGAAAGAAGACTTATTTATCTAAAACTTTTGTATTCAATATATTTTAAATTTTAATGTTAGCTATAAATAATAAGGTCTGCAATCTACCTATCCGTAGCTATAATTCAGGCTAACATATATTTACTCTTTTAGCGATAATATATTTGCAGTGAAATTGATGCATATGAAGGACATAAATTAGAGTATATAATAAGTTTTAGGAATAATCTGTCATCGGTCGCATTTTATTAGTTAAACTACAAGTGTCATTTAACATGCAAGTCATGACAACATGTTTTTTCAAATTGATAATGTATTTTCTTAGAATAGATTACTAGAAGAGACATGCAATAGTTTCAAATTAATTATGTCCATGTGATTTTATGTTCATCGAATGCGTAACCTTTGTTGGGAAGAAATTACATAGTAGGTGGATAACAAAAGCAAATCAGAAACCCTAAATTAGGATTCAATCATGAACTAGAACATGGGAACAAAAGGGAATTGAGATGATTGGAGGAACTAGGTTTTGGAAGCTTGTGGGATGTCAAGTGGTGGCTTGGCTTCAATGGTAATGGATAAACATCTCATCTCTCTCCTCAATGGCAAGAGAAATGGGGTTTGCTCTCTTTCTCCAGCGGTTAGGAATGGCTCTCAGACCCAGCTATAGAGGCTCATCCTTTCAGCTGTATTACGTTTTGATAACTATTTAAAGAGACATGAATGAAATTATGATGAATTATGATGGGTAGCTTATTACGGTCAAAAGGAAAACATATTCCTACTATGTCTTAAGAAGAGTTTTGCCTAAAAGCTTCAAATTAGAGCTTTTCTTAGATTTTAAAGTAGGTAGAAGTTGTTTCAAAATTTTTACCAATTATTTCAAACTGACCTAAGGTTGCATTTGGTGATCCAAATGGGATCACTATGGTGATCCTGAATCACCGGTGATGCTTGTCACGACCTGGATCCGTGATACGGCCATGCTATTGCCGACTACCGTCCACAATAGCACGAAGCCTCATACAAAAATAACAGAGTAGTCAAACTGGTCAACTATCGTATATTTAACATTTTGAGTATAACTTACTGGATAGTACAAAATACAGAACTTCTGAACAGTTTATATATACAAAATGTATGTTTACCCAAAAAAAAGAAACCCTAATGCAAAAAGTGTCTCTTGCCACTATTATTGGTAGTGATATGAAAGAAAAATATAAATAAACTGGTATAAGCTATATAGCTCAGCATAAATAGGGTCTTAGAAGCTAGCGTGTACATTAATAACAACTCATCTTAATAAAATATCCATACTGAGTCGGTAAATCGGTGTACCGTACCAATATATCTTTTCATGAGAATGCATCATAAAACTGTATACCGGCATGCCATGGTTTAAAATCTACACTCTTAGATTTATAGCTACGGCCGTACTTAACTCCTACGGCATAAATCGTATGCTAGTTATTCTTTCCCACTAACGGGGGCCATACACTCAGTTATTCTTACCCACTGAGTCGAGGCCATCCATAGCATCTAAGAGCCCATAAGCAGTATTTTTCACAAATAGTACACATGGTAGAGTGAAAAGCAATTCAACATCTCATCTTATGCTTATACCACAAATATTATATTTAATGCACTTTTAACATCGTAATTCATCTCATACATAATTCAAAATACATGAATAACACTTTAAAATCCTTATAAAACATGATACATACATGATCCATGGAGTAATAAGATTAAGATAGGTTACTTATCTTTAATTTGTTCAGAAATCCCTTTAACTTGTTAATCGGCTCTTTGACCACCTATCATGTTAAAAGGACACATATTTAGGAAGTATCCCATAATTCCACCATTAGTCGGTCATTAAGACCCTATACAGGGGTTTTGCTTGAGTCCCTACCATACTGGGGACTTAGGTTAAAATTCTCCTTTTTAATTCTTGTTTGTAGGGCTTTTGGGTTCAACCCAAAGCTAGCCCGAGTCCAATTCATCCAATTTGGAGCCATTGGGCTTTTAATTAAAGGATTAAGCCTGGTTCATGATTGGGTCTAGCCCTTTCTAGTCAATTTGGTCTTCTGATTGGGTTATTAGGCTCAGTCGCAGGTCTATTTGGGTTTAAGTTTAGTCTAGGGTCAAAGTAGCTCATTTGGGCTTGAGTCAGAGTCAGCCTGAGGCCAATTTGGTCTCAAATTAGTTGAATTGGGCCTAATTCATATTCAATTGGGTCTACTGAGACTAGCTCAGCTTAATTGGATTCGGACCTTATTCAATTTGGGCTTAATTTGGTTCGAATTTGATCCAATTTACGGTTTGGGCTCATCCAGACTTAGCCCAATCTGATTGGGCTCGGCTTAATCAAATTTGGCTAAGCCAATTTACTGTTTATTAAGCCTAACAGATTTCGGACCCGAACCCGGATCCGATTTGTTAGGACGGACCCATTAAGGGTCCCATTATTTCCATAGGCTTCTCGCCTCTTCATCTCCCTCCTCTCTTTCTTCCTCTCTTTTCTTCTTTCGTCTCCACCGGAAATCCTAAATCCTTCTCTTCCTTCTTTTTCCACCTCCGAACACCCTTCTCTCCTCCTTCCTCTCTTTCTTTGCTTCCCCCCCACCTCCTCCTCTTCTCCCTCTTGTCGTGCTACCGTGGGCTCTGAGCCTCCTCTGGGAGATGCTCCCACCTCGGAGCGGCAGAAGGAAAATGGTAGGGGGCCTAGACCTCCTCTGAAGTGGTGTTGGAGGAGTCAAACAGGTCCCCGAGGTGAGGCTGAGCCCTTAGGAGCTCCCTTGAGGAGGCCGACTCTCCCTCAGCCTGCAGCCGCTCCAATGACTGCAGCTGAGGGGTGCACCTCCTCGGGGTGGAAGTAGTGAGAGAGGGAGGGACTAAACCCCCTCCAACGTGATGACGGAGGGAGGTTTAGTCTCCGAGAGCCTCCCTCACCTAGTGCAATCACGGTGGAGGAGGATCACCATCCGAGGATGAAGCACAAGGTCTGGTAAGTTATTTTTTGTTTTTTTTCTTTTTTTCTTCTCCTCCTCCTTTCTGTGGTGGCGCCACCACCTCTTCACCGAAGAAGAGGTGGGGCTCGGCCAGGGCCTGGCAACCCTGCGGTCATGTCTAGTGCCCTAGGGCAACTGCGGCCGAGCTTAGTTGGGCTCTGCCTGGATAGATCATAGAACCTGGGCCGGCCCTGGTTGGGCTCAACCTAGTTCTGTTACTAGGCCTGGGCCAACCTTGGGTTGTACTCAGGCTGGCCCGTGGCCTACCCTTGTGCGCGAGCCTGGCCCGAGGTGGAACCCGTCGGCCATTTCTCTCTTCTTCTCCCATCTCCTTTGTGTCTAAATTTCTTTCCTTGTTTTACTGTTGAAACAGAGGGGAGGAGCATTCCACAGAGAAGCTCCACTTTTCTGGTTAAACTAGATAATTAAGTGAACAAGGTCTTACCTTGTTTTCGGGTCGCTGGAGTGCTCAGCAATCCCTCCTCCAATCCCTCAGAGTTCTAGGATTCCTTTCCTTTGGCTTCCGGCTCCAAGTCCAGCTCCTTTGGTTCAGTACTCCAGAGGGGCTGAGGGATAAAAGAGGATACAGTAATCAGTGGTTAAAATGGGAGGTTTAAATAACCTCCTGAAAAGGTGCCCTCAAGAGAGGTGGCACCCTCTCCTTCCTTAGGGAACGGGAGGCCAACAGCTGGCCTTTTTTTCCTGGCTAGTTGGGCCCGTCACTTCTACTTGAAATATGAGGTGGCAGCCCTCCATTCTTCATGAACAAGGGCCCAACAGATGGCGGGTCCGTCACCTCAACCTGTAGTATGAGGTGGCAGCCTTCAAATGGGCTGCCAACCATGGGCCTCATTTGGCCCATTTAGTGACCTAGCCCAAATACTCTTATATTGGGCCCAGTTAGTATTAGGTCTGGATATTACAATCCTCATCTTGGGCTAATGTGTTCTCCGATGATCTAAGATCACCATATTTGGTATGCTATATTCCAGTGATTAAAGATCGTCGTATATCTATAATTGATCTATTTGGTATCCCACGGAAATCCAAGATCACTAACTATATAATACTAGATTTAACCTTGATATGTTCCATATATTCCATACATTTTAATTTGAGCTGAAGGAGGGATAGGGGATGGTTGGGCCAATTTTTCCCACTAGCCCAAAGGATATTTTTATCAACCTAACATTACTGCCCAAACATGTCTTGGAAACCTCTCCTCAAGGATGACTTTAACATCACTGGATTGGATGGCAATTTTAAGATGGGGGATGATTTGGGATCACTAATATGTGAGTACTCGGGTGTAACCAAATGCAATGATCTCATCATCTCTACACATATCATTATTGATCTTAGAGTTATCATCCCATATCAAATGCCGCCTAATAGGGCTTTAATTTGGCCCTTCAAAAAAAGCTTCTGGCTCTCCAGCAACAATGCAAAACAAGGCATCAAATTTTTATTCAGCCTCTAGTGCACGGCATAGTTTAAAATATGTAAATCCTATCAAATTTGCTACCAATCTTTGTACCTATTAAATTGAAAGGAGAGCAAAAGTTAGAGTCCCTTCCAAAATTCTAGAAAAATAAAAAAAATCATAGAAAATTTGGGAAAAGAAAGAAAAATAAGAAGACTCCATGAAGAAAAGAAAAATATTTTAAAAAAAATCATATAAAAAGGATAGATGATAGGAATCCTTCAAATCCCTATCCTTTCCATACATAAAGGGAGAATTTGAATTTTATTTTGACTCTTCAAACTTAAGAAAATTCTGAAAAGGAGAGAGCAAATTAGAGCCCCTCTAAAATTTAGGAGAACTTGAAAGAAATTAATAGAAAACTAAAAAAAAAGAAAAATAGCAATACTCCATGAAGAAAAGAAAAATATTTTTAAAAATCATATACAAAGGATAGATAATAAGAGTCCTTCAAATCTTAGTATTCTTCATGCACAAAGGGCATTAGAACTTCATTTTTTATATTATTCTTTGATTATCCTTATTACTTTTGTATATATTTCTTTCGATTAAATATTAACTTCTATTAATATGCAATTCTTTCAATTCTTTCTTCTTTTATATTCAATTATTGCCTCTATTTGCTTATTTGATTATTCATTTTTTCTCATAATTATAATGTTTGAATGGTTTAAATTTGAAGCAACTGAAGAAGGAAAACTATATGAACCTAGGAAAAAAAAGGATAGTAGCTCCAAAAAAATAGTCCAAGCACAAGTATATTAGTTGGACCTTTTCCTTTTTTCAGTATTCATGGATTCTTCAAAATTCGTCCAAAGTCACATGAAAAAGAATAAATTTCTTGGTGCATATCCACATGGTAAATACATTTTTTGAAAATATGATGCATAAAAAGAATATATTCTAAAACATCCGCATGACAATGTTTTTTTTTCAAATTGATACTTAAAAAGGAAAAATTCCAAACTTAGGAAAAATTGAAAGAAAAGAATAAATTTCTCCATGCACATCCACATGGAAATGAAATATGATGCTTAAAGAGGAAAAATTTCACACACCTAAAATAATTCGTCAAAAAACATAAAAAAAATGTAAATGGATTCAAAATCCATTCAAAATTGTTCGTAAAGAAAAAATTTTCTTGTGCATTTCCGCACACAAATTTTTTTTCATGATATTTCATGCCTAAAAATGAAATATGGACTCTCAAAAAAAAAAAAACCTAAATATGTCGGTTCTTATTTCTTTTGGAAAATTAGAGAGAACTAAATTTTTGCTGCTTATTTATTCTCATCCAAATATGAAAAATTTTGACCTTGCATTTACTATTATGGCATAAATATAAATCTTATTTTTATATATTTTTTGAGAACTTAGGCTCTTACACATCCTAATGGGGCAAATATTGCTTCTTAACCTCGAACTAAACCGATCTCCTTAGCTTCATACGAATATCAAGATGAATGACTTTGATCTCAGTCAAGGAGCCACCAATTGAGAAGAATAATTAATCAGCATGCATCGATAAAAGCTGACGGTCCTAATAATTGACAATCTTGGCAGGATGAGAGAAGAACCGTCAAACTCAGGGGCATTCGCTGGAAATATTGTTGTTTACATGGATGAAGACTCCTTGCTGACTCGGGAGAAGGACTCCTTGTTCCTCGGTCACTCCGATTCCGAGCCGGACTCTGCTTCCGTAACGGGATCCAGTCAAAATCAAGTTTATAAATTGGGTTCATGGTCCCGTCCTCTACAAACCATAGGCCCGGCCGGAGAAAAGAAGAATCATGTCCACCTCCGCAAAGCGCAACTGGGCGGATCTCCCCTTGGATCTCCTCGGCGACATCGCCAGCCGGCTGACATTACGTGACTATCGCCGTTTCTGCAGGGTCTGCACCTCCTGGGCCTCCGTGAAGTCCCCCTACACGCTCTATCTCCTCCGCCCCGGCGACGACGGCGAGTACCAAAACCTCCTCCGTGCCACCGACCACACCTCTTCGCCTGCCCCCTTTCTCCCGGCGCTCCGTGGCAGGTGGTGCGTTGGATCCCAGGATGACTGGCTCGCCACCCTCGACGAATTCTCCCAACTAAGCCTTTTGAACCTTATCACGAGAGAAGAGATCAAGCTCCCCTCCATCGCTCCCCTCCCTCAAATCGACGCCTTCCCCAAAGTCGTATGCGGACGGCAATATTGGAGCCGCATCTTCTTTCCTCCTGAGGACTTCCGCCTTCTTGCCTCCGTTTCGAAGGTCGTCTTCTCCCCGAATCCGTCACCCGCGAGCTACACGGCAGTGGCCTTCCTCAACTATCCGGCCAAATTTTTGTACACCAGAGCGGGTGACGACAAGTGGACCGCCGCTAAAGAATTGAACCGTGCGCAAGACGTCATATATCGTGACGGCAGGTTCCTGGCCGTTTTCGGAACTGGAGAAACCGTGGCTGTTGATCTCGGCGCGGACAGCAGGCCTTCTGCATTGCTCGCTTGCCGGTCCGCCAACTCCTTGTCCTCCATCAAGTATCTGGCGGTCTCCGCCGGCGATCTGCTGCAGGTCCGGAGATATCTGGGGCGAACTACAGTTGGGATGAGGATCGGATGGTGATCAAGACTACGAGGATTCAGGTCTTTAAGTGGGATGTGAAACGGCACGCATGGGTGCCGGTGGAAAGCTTGGGCGACCGATCGCTGTTGGTGGGGACGTGTTGTTCTGTCTCCTCGGCTCAAGAGATCCCTGGACTGAATGGGAACCGGGTCTATTTTACTGAGGATTATAGGGCTTTCCTTCATACCGATGCGGGGACAGACGCGGAATGCGATGTTGGAGTCTTCCGCTTGGAAGATGGAAGTCTCGAGCCATGTCTCCGTCCGATTCCAAGTCCAAAGCCAAACTTGCATCCGCCCATTTGGATTATACTGTCTCGAGCATTGCTGGACGTTGGTGTGGATTGTCAGTTATAGTCAAGAGTACTTTTGTAGGGGTAGCACTTATCAATTGTTAACGTTATTCTTCTTCTTTTGTTTTTGATTTTTGAATGGCAATCAGAACAAATGTATTAGGAAAAACTTAAGATATATCTTCATTTTTTTCTCTTTTTTTTATTTTTGAATGGCAATCAGTCCAAATATATTAGGAAAAACTTAATAAGATACGATGAATATGACTGCTCTTTTTCTGTATTTCAGTAAGCCACATACTTTGCAGTATAAATATGTGCTCGCCTCTAAAATGGAGGCTTATGAGAAGGGATGTGGTGTGTGCCCCAGCCTGACCATGCCGCATACCACATGTGCGTTCACTTGCCCACTTTCCTCAATTCCAACTTGACCTTCATAGAAAAGAATTCTATTTAAGTAAGAGGTCTTGTTTTCACGTATCTGATGTAGAACTAAACAAGGAAGGAGTTTTGAAGCTTTTGAAACAACTAACAATTAGGAGATAAGATTGGTTTTTTTTTATTTTTAAAATTAAATCTTTTCAAACTAAAACTCCAATAGGATCATCTTCTTAATGTAGAGATATAGTCAGGATTTTGCCAAACCACATGATATATGTTTTGCTTACCATGCTATTCATATTGTGGGAACCAAAAATCGTTGTGCTTCCAACCTAATTCCTCATGTATGTTTTATCTTCTTGCTTTTTCATCTTTATTTCCATCAAGGATTTTCATGTTTCATAGATTTTTCTACGAAATTTGTTGTTTGTGCTCGCGGTCATCCAACAAAACCTATATATTTCCTCTAAAATAGATCACTTGCATGGAAAAAGAGTCTCAGAAGGACAATCTAGCCCAACATCTTCATTCTCTCGTCTGTACGAATGGTCCAATCTCTCTTATTTATTTGTCCAAACATTTATTAATTGCTAAACTTATTTCTTTCTCTCTCCCTCAATTCATCTCTCCTTCTCTTAAACGCTATCCCATTGCAATCTCCCCACCAATCTGTACACTCCTCTCTCGCTCTCTCTTCCTCCTTCCCCCCATTCCCTCTATGTCTCTCTCTCTATCTCAGTTGCCTTCCAATTTACATTAATTTCTCATAGATCATGACACGACTAATGAAGTAGAAAAGTTATCTTTAATAAAGAAATTTTCTTATGTAATCCAAGTGCTTCCATTTTTTATATATCTTTCTTTTATGCTTTTACTATTTTAGTAATGTTTTATAAATTCTACCATTTTATTTTTATTAAACATAATTATTAACAACTGCATCAAAAATCTAACTCTACAAGTGTTCCAACTTTTATCCTATCCAAATTAAATTATGAACCGAGATTATTAAATGTACAATGCAAGTGCCTACATGCTAGTTTAATTACAGTTGCATAAATTATGATCGTTATTTGATCTTCGTTATTTAAAATCCTTATTAATGAGGTTTATGCTGAATATTTAATTAATTTTATTTTTGTGATTTAGGTTATACTTTTTTCAAAAATAATTTTCTTTGAATTTTATTAAATCACTGGCCCTCTATTCTCAATTGAATGTGCATATTTATCTTACCTACTGGACATAGGATACAAGTTGATGTTATTTCAAAAAAGGCTTATAATTGGCTGCAAGAATGTTCAGATAAAATTCAGAACATATGGTTTCTGTTAAAAAAATAATTGCAGTGAAATTGATGCATATGAAGGAGATAAATTAGAGTACATAATAAGTTTTAGGATAATCTATCATTGGACACATTTTATTAATTAAACTACAAGTGTCATTAACATGCAAGTCATGACAAGTTGTTGTTTCAAATTGATAATGTGTTTGCTTAGAATAGATTACTAGAAGAGACATGCTATAGTTTCAAATAAATTATGTCCACGTGATTTTATGTTCATCAAATGCATAACCTTTGTTGGGAAGAAATTACATAGTAGGTGGATAACAAAAGCAAATCAGAAACCCTAAATTAGGATTCAATCATGAACTAGAACATGGGAACAAAGGGAATTGAGATAATTGGAGGAACTAGGTTTCGGAAGCTTATGAGATGTCAAGTGGTGGCTTCAATGATAGTGGACAGATGTCTCATCTCTCTCCTCAATGACAAGAGAAATGGGGTTTGCTCTCTCTCTCTCTCTAGTGGCTAGGAATGGCCCTCAGACCCAACTATAGGGGCTCATCCCTTCGGTTGTATTACGTTTTGATAACTATTTAAAGAGACATGAATGGAATTATGATGAATTATCATGGGCAGCTTATTAAGGTCAAAAGAAAATACATATTCTTGCTGTGTCTTAAAAAGAGTTTTACCCAAAAGATTCAAATTGGAGCTTTTCTTAGCTTTAGAGTAAGCAGAAGTGCCTATCAGCTTGTGCACAACTTTATATAAAGTAGTAGCAAGAATACTGGTAGAGCGGATAAAGCCCTTGCTTTTCGAAATTATTTGCCAAGAGCAAGGTGCTTTTGTAAAGGTAGGAGCATCTTCGATAATGTCATGTTGGCCAAAAGATGATGTGGGATCGTCAATGAGCCCCGAAGTGGCAAAGCCTGATGGGACCTGGAGCTACCTAAGTGTGCTGATTATAAGTAGGAGATTACGGGTATCTGAGTGCACCGGGGTAGTGTAACGGATCCAGGATAGTCTGGAGGGATGGCGGGCAGCGTCTCTATCTATGATGGTAGATTAACGCTGATCAGATCTGTACTTGACTCCGTACCTATCTATGTCATATCAAACACGGTGGTGCCGAGGACAGTGCTACTGAAGATCGAGTGACTACTTTAGGGCTTCTTATGGGGCTCATATGGTGGTGGTCGGGGGGTGCACTTGGTGGCATGAGAGAGTATCTGTCTTTCTTTTAGTAAGGGTAGCCTTGGATTTCTATCTCTCCTGGAGAGACGGGAGGTGCTTATTGCCCGACATGTAGTCCGGTTTCTTTTGGAGCCGCAGGAGATCTGGAGCCGAACCATAGTAGCCCACCATGGGCGGGTGGACCCTGAGGCACTGGCCCAAGAATAGAGATGTTCTTTCCTATGGCAAGAGATTGCGAGGTATTTGCCTACTGCGTTGATCCATACTAGATGGATGATAGGCGATGGGCGCATTATTGATGTGGCTGGAGACCCATGGGTAGATGCATTACCCTTGCAACATTGGCCGACTATGGTTAGTATCGAGGCGGTGGAAGGCCTGCGTGTCTGTGATCTTCTTGTCCCCGAGGGGGCTGAATGGGACGAGACTAGGCTAGCTCAGCTTTTTGGGGGGCACCTGGCAGAGAGGATTCAATCCCTCCCGCTACTTGGGTGCGCGGTCTAGACATGCAGATTTGGAGTTCCTCCACTAGGACCAGTGTCAGGGTGCGCGATCTCTCCTGCATTCTCTGGCAGCAGTACGAACCTGGGCCAGACTACACCTGGATCTGGCACTTGGGACTCCATCCGAGGGTAGCATTGTTCCTCTAGAAGGTAGTCTGAGACCGGCTTCCGATGAGGGTAGTCTGATAAGTGTTAAATAATGCATAAATTAATCTCTTTCTTATAACACTTATCATTGTTTTAATGCATATGTTCTGTAAATTTAATCATAAAAATATGTGTTTTCCTTCACCACTGTATCTTAATAAATTATCAGAAGTAATTCGAGTAGACTGATTTTTTTTGATCAACTCTAATATGTGCAGGTCGAGTCATCCATTTAAGAATTAGTCCTAACTTGTTCCATGTTTGGATTACTTTCTCCCTGTATGCATGAAGCATTCCAGCCACAAGTTCCTTTCATTCCATTTCAACTTCCCACGTCATCCTCTGCGAATCAACTCCCCAGTAGCCATTCAAAATCTTCCTCAAATCTCACACATCATCTCCCCTTCTTCCACGTCATTCCTCCATTCCGTGATTCCTCCCAAAACCTCCTAGCCGTCCGCCATTTCTCATGTTCATGATACTCTTCTTCCATATCATCCTTCCTCTCAAATGCCCGCGTCTGAGCATCTCAACAACCAACTCTCCTATGCTTCCCACGTCCGCATTTTCCACGCGTCCCCATCACTTCCTCCCAACTAAATCCAATGTCTCCCCTATTCCGCATCCAAAGATCCCCTGTTCCCAGCCGTATCCAATCCCCTGCATCCGCCATGGAAGAACAGAGATCCCAACTGCATCATCCACGGCCGGAACAGAGTCATCCAAGCTTATCCCTTAGATCCAACCATTCCCTCCTTTCACGAACATCTTCCAAGTCGTTCCTAGCCTTCCCGCTCCACGGACGAAGCTCACGCGTGCATGGTCCACGTCCTCTGCAGCTCTCCTTCCATGTGCACCCCATTCGGATCCAGGAAACAGAGTTCCCTCTTCTTCCGTGATCCAACTCCATCCGCAAGAGATCTCCCGCGTCCAAGAATTTCTTCCACGTTCCTCCACGGTGAAACAGCATCAGCTCCTCTTCCGGATAACTTCACTTCCCAGAATCCCGTTCGGATTGGTTCCAAGCTTCATGGAATGGAGTATCCAACCAGATTCTTCCCAGCGGAGCAAGGTTCATCTGCATTCCAGCTGCTCACCCGCGTACATTCCAAGCTTCTTCCGGGTCAGCTCTCCCTCCGAATTGCACGTCGTCCAAGTGTGGATAAGCTCCTCAGCATCCGTGGAACAACATCCCATCCACCGTTCCCGAAGTCTCCTCTGTTTTGCATATCTTCCAGCCGTCTGTGAGGATTCTTGCCGTGTTTCACCTGCATCCACGGAACAGGAAGCCGTTCCTTGCTCTTATCTTCTCTCTCGAAAGATCCTATCCAGGTGAGAGAAACAGGGGGGCTGGTGAGGCTATAAAAGGAGGAGAATTCTCTTCCTTGGGGAGCATCTTCTCTCAGGCCGATTCCCACAGAAATAAAAGGAGGGAGAGTAGTTTGGGTATTGTGGGAAGAACTCCCCATGAAAAGAAAAAAAAATAATAATGGGAGTTTGATTCTTATTCAGTTCATGTTGGGATTAGTCTGAGAGGGAAGACAAAGAAAGGGAGGAACCCAGTCATGATGAAGGCCTTCTGCGTCATTGCTGCTACCCCCCATACCATGGAAGGCTGATCTCTTCACTAGGGCAGGATGAAGCCCTAACAAAAACGACAACGGTTATTGTATCATTTTATTTCTATTCTTAGAATTGTGTGAACTTCTTTGATCTTAATGAATATTTCTTTAATTCCATATTTGAATTCTGTGATTTTAAGTATGGTGTTTATATAATTGTTCTTCATGATCACTAAGTAAAAATCAGATAGTTCATGCTTAAGGAAGATGCAGTGTGCTGCCACCTTAGAT